>QVOB01002803.1:0-32440 GCA_014839585.1 Pseudomyrmex concolor | reverse complement strand
CCAGAGAGGGACTAACGACGATAGTGTCGAGAGAGACGCCGAGTCTTTAAAAATCCCACAGGATGCAGGATCCCGCATCCTCCTGGAGCGAACGCGCGCACACTCTCGGACGGCCTCGATCAACAATCAATCGTGAAACGGCCGCGATTATTTCATGTCAGTTTAATTAGCACACGGCGCCGGTACGCCTGATAAAACTCAGCGGAGAGAAGCAGCTAGGCGGCTATCTCACGGGAATCTGATTTATGGCGAGTGACCATCGCGCACACGCGAATGCGCCGCGCATGCATCTACGTGAACGTGATAACGAAGCCGAGTGTCGGTGTAGTTGTACAAAACGAAGGAGGGAATCATTGGAGTATTATAAGTGTTGCGAGATGCAAAGAACGAAGTTCGGACTCAATTGACAGAGTAAAAAAGCGAGAGAGAGAGAGAGAGAGAGAGAGAGAGAAAGAGAGAGAGAAGGAAAGAAAGAGGCGGCCCCCAGTCTCGGAACGTTGCTACGACTCTGTGACGAATCAAGGGGAAACAGGTGAGGATCTCAGGTCGCTGACCTGTCACCTCGTCCGCGTCACTTTTGCCAAGGCTCATTCTCGGGCTTTGCAACGATATTCCGCGTTCGCTCGCTCGGCCGACAAAGCGTCGCTACAGTTCGAACGTCATGAGTTCGCGAGACGGATAATAAGAAGACGATCGACAAAGAAAGGCAAACACTCGCGTCGGCTCGCGCGGTGATCGAGGCCATTCGTGAGCGCGCATTGATGGCGAAGTTCTTGTTGAAAGAATGATTACGGCGACGTCTACGCGAATAAAGAGCCTTTCAGAAATAAGTAATCTTGATCGCCAGTCTATCATTTATCAATGCGACGTCTCGCAGCTGTAGTGCAACAATGGCTGTAACTTGCCTGTGATTACATTTTTGAACTAAATCGTTATAGCGAGATCGCGAGAGAGAATCTACTCGGAGAGATCGCGAGAGGGAAATCTAGCGAGATCGCGAGAGAGAATCTACTCAGTTACTATACATATAACCGACTTTTGAAAAGACACACAGCCATGTCATTTGAGAGAGAACAGATATATAAATTGTAATTTGTTTTTCTAATATAAGCTCTCCAGCAGTATTATTCAATTAAAAAATTTATTTAAACAACTAAAATAGTCTGTTTAATATCTCTTATTTTTTTGTTTTTTAATTAAAATTGTTAATTTCATGATTCTTTGCTTCAAATGTCAAATGATTAACTTTTAAGACGAAAATAAACATCTCAGCAAAATAGTTACAATTTGAAAATGATATCGATAGTATAAGTCTCGTACATTAATAATAAAATCGTACGGTATATTATATTACAAATCGAAAACAAATTGAAGTTTTAAAGTAATACTGCATATCCTTGTTCTATCATCTTCCTACTTGCGCCATCTCTTAGTCCGCCAGTCAACTAAGGAAATCCTTTCTTATAATATAAAAGACATGTAATACAAAGAGAAACTGATATTGCGATATGATTTTCTTCGATCACCCGTTATTGAGTTTCGAAGGACAGCTGTCACAGCTTGTCGTGGTGACAAAGTGCTCTTTGGCACAGTCATCAGGAAGCAATAAAAGTAGAACTACATATTATCGCGCGAGGCTCGAGTGTTTTCTCAAGATCCACGGATGATTTATATTCCGCGTGTTTCGTCATTAACTGTCACATATCTGGAAACGACTAGATTCTCATGGTCGATCCCCTTCTCGTCGTCGATACGGCTGCGCATGCAAGCCGTATCTGGTTACAATGACATTTAATGCATATAATAAACCGCACTAGCGAGAAAATTAGCATTCGAACAAGAAACGGCGGCCGCGTTGCTTATTGAATGATTAATTCGCCTACGTAATACATCGTGACCCCTTTGACTGCACGCGTGTGTGTCGTGCTACGTTTCATTCGTAGATTGCATTCGCCAGATTATCGTTGATACGACAATCGAATCTGTTCCAATATTACAAACGGAACAAAACTGGTTTCGCTGCCAGTTCGCGCGGAACTCGACGGACTCCCACAACTCGCCATTCACGCGGTAACTATTTGTACTCATTTTCTAGGTTGTAATGGCCGAGACTCGCACGAGGTCCTGACCCATCCACTTATGTTTCCATTGTCATGCACAAATACACGGGTCGTGATCTCGGTCGGAACCTAACCCTCCTCGCCGCGCATATTGTTCTGCAGGTTCCTCGAAAGATTAGGGTCAGCGATCGCCCACTTGTTGCCCTTAATTTTTTTTACAGTTACGCTAGAACAACTACTACTCGGTCAGACTTCGCCGTGCATTATTACAATTTATATTGATAACACACGATTTTCAGTCACGTACAATATGCCGTGAGCCGTTAGCTAATATTATTGCAGCATTTGACTTACTTATCGTGAGTTTCTTTATGATAATTTTAAGAGGAATTGGACTTGCACTCAAGAGCGTCACACAATAGCTTACATATATATGTATACCTATAATATATAATCTTTAACAATTATTATGAATAAGTATTACACAGTTGTAAATTATTCTCATAAATACATTATTATTTTCAATGTGTTTGATATAATTCTCTTAATTGCTTGATGATTTAAATAAAACAATTAAATATTTCAGAATTTCTGATGCGTGTTATAAAACAATTTACTACAGAAATACTTTTATTAATTTTCTTGTTAACATACAAGGATGTTTTTCGGGTTTGAACCGCGTTAGTGTCATTTTTATACCGACGTTTCGTGAACATTACAGCTCACTTCATCAGAGTTTGAAGATCAACCTGATACTAATTATGCTTAGTTTGTTATAACTAAGTTATGTACATTACTGCATATATATTTTCTTCTTACGTTTTTTATATATTTAAAAATACTCATTCATTCTTTTCGCAGAACTTTGTTACATTTGCGAAAAATTTTTTCAGTTAGTCTAATGCCACGTCAGCCTGCCTGACGTAATAAAGTGATCTATCCACCTCGATCCCCCCGAGGGATGAAACGACCACCGTAGAAGAAGATCGAGGAAGATCGTGCCAGGCCATGTACCCGGGTCTTTCGTCCGCTTTCTTCTTACGTTAGCTGTCTTCCTCGCCCTTTTGCTTTCTCTCTCTCTTTTTCGCTGTGACTGAGATGTCAATCCCTACCCCTCGACTTCTCGGCACGTAACCTTCCTACCTACTGCATCTATCCACCTACCAAACTACTGATCCTCCGGAAAAAAGAGGGAAGACAATTTGTCGGTCTGGACGATGCGTATCTTACGCAGCATCTCCGTTTATGGTCTACGTAATGTGCTCTCATCTCTCATCATCATACGCCTTTTCAGACAAATTACGAATGAAAATAATGTCGCATCGCGCAACGAACACTTTTATCGCCAAAAGCTCGGCAAGTGTGCAATTATCTGCTAACTTTTACATCATTTTAAAATTTATCAAAGCGCGCTGAAAAATAATCACAATGTTTTCAAGTTCGTAACAGCGATCCTTGTTATCGTAACGATATCTAAAACTCGACTGAAGAGATATCGGATGGAATAAAACATTAAAAATAGATAGTTTCGTAAGTGTAGAAAAAAAGCTTTGACTGAGTAAGATTGCAAAGAGATAAAGCACAAAGTCCACAGAGTCAAGATTGCAACGTGGAGCTGTTACCAATAGCGGTAATGAAAGTAGAGGTTAAACGTAGAGCGAAGATTCGTTCTCTCCACGGTGGTGTGTTAATCCTCGACTATCCTCGTCACGACGGAACAGATACCCGGAGGAATCTTCTCGAGTGAGTTCTCCATTGAGCGATCTCGGAACGCTCGAGGATCGCGCTGCGGAGAGGCCTTGAATTTACCAGCAGTGATTTGCCAAAAAAAGAAAGAGGCTCGCTGCGCGAAAGCGAGAAGACGCAGGAAAAAGGAAAGAAGACGAGTGGGGAAGAAACGACGCTTGTCAAACGCGACCGCGGACACCAGTGCGCCGCGGATATAATAAAGATGGCGATATAGGAGTCATAATGTAGTGGTGTGCTTGCGATGCACCGATGCACCGGCGCGCATTCCGACGCTCCCACAAGAGATTGAGAGAGGAGCAGGAGGAGAGGAAAGGCCGAGAAGCGGGCGAGACAAGACGGGGAACAGCGGGGGCAGTGTCGGAGAAGGCAGCGTCGTCCTCGTCAGCCTCTCACTCACGCTCGAGGCTCCGAGACAAGCCCTTACTAATGGAGGAAATAAATTTCGGATTAAATCGTAGCCCGGCTACTTTATAAGGCTGCTTGCTCTCGCTCGGATGGCGAGGTGAGGTGCATATGTGACGCCATGGGCTTCTTCTGACATCCATGGACGGTCCACCATGTTCGTCGAACAGCCACACGCCTCCTACCCTTCTCTCCTTTTTCTCCCGCCTTTCCTTCTTACTCTCCTTTTCAACCCTGCTTTGCGCCTCGCTGTGTGACTCGTTCCGTCTGTCTTTCCTCTGTTCTCTCATCTTCCAATTTTCAAGCGCACGTACATGTGATAGACGATTGGTGTCTATGTGAAACAGAATATTCGCGTGTATATGTGAGATACAGCAAAGAGAGAATATGTGTGTGTGTGTGTGTGTGTGGCGGAAAAAGGAGAAGGCAAGTGCAGGACGAAAGAGGCGGAGTACCAAAGGGGGGAAGGTGGTGGTTAGTGGGGGAGGACGATGGGGGGAGTGCAGGAGGGACCACGCTGCGCTGTCCTCCATAAATCTATCAGCCGCGGTTGTATAAATACGACTCAATGAGGCGGCCGTGAATCACCCTGACGTGCTTCATAAGTCCCGGGAGTTTATTAAACCGGCGGGCATTTCTCATGTCGAGGGATAAGATCAATACGGCCGCGCGCGGCCACGGTTGCCCCTAACCTCCGCGGGGTCCCTCCCTTGTGCCTCGATGTCTCTCCTCCTCCCTGCTCATCCAGTTTCATGAACCTAAATAATAAGGTAAATAATAGAAAATAATCGTCGGCTATCGCTGAACTTGCCGTAAGACTCACCGAGAAGTGAGTCTAGTGCATGACGCTTATACTTTATTTCGGAACATGGATCAGGGAGTCTTGTTTCCTAGAGAAAAGTGGAAAGCTACTCTGCGCCATTCCATATTCTATCATATATTGCGATTGCATTAAACTCGAAGTAATGCGCGCCGTCGAGATTGTTTCAAGAGCAATTGCGTTTCTCTCCTCAAGCCTCAAAGTCTCGGTTTGAAAGTAGCAACGAGGGAATTCAGTCCCTGTGACAACGAGCAAACGAATGCGAGCAAGCGCTCGTCGCGCGAGCTGTACAATTCCAAACACATAAATCCCAATTGACGCGTGCCTCGGTAACGAGGATATAACGTACGACGGCGTCCTCTGAAAGACATTCAGTCTTATGAACGACGCAAAAGTTCAGTCTTATTACGCCTTTACTTCGTTTGATATGAGGTCAGGATTTTTTTGTGTTATAAAAAAAAATCTTATGCATTGTTATTTTTATAGTATAGTGTCACTTGTGTGTTATGTATAAATTTTACAAAAGTATATGTTTATATATATATATATATATATATCCGATTATAATTATAACTTTGAAATAAAACTTTCTTATGCGTGTTCATACTTGCAGCAAGTCTTGATGCGCAGATATTTCTAATTGCTACGTGGCATTATACTACCGAGGTCGAACGGCTTAAGGCGGGTTGCGTAGAGAGACAAATGGCTGGTGAAGACTCTCAGGAAAACAAGAGGCGGCTATGTAGGTGATGGCGCAGGTCGGAGACTATATTCCTTACCCGGAATTGAGGGTTTAATCGAATCGCTGCACGGAATCGCGCCCTCCTTCCGATCGTAACGCGGTCTTTAATTAGCGACCGATAAATTCTGACTCGGTAACCTCCCCTTTCTTCGGAGTGTCAGCCTCTTTCTCCTATTTCTTTTCGTCTGTCAAGACGCGAGAGTGTCCAGTCAGTTAAAAACCGCAAACCGCGAACGTGAAACACAACGGCGTTTACCTTCGATCTTTCTCTATTTCGTCGTTATATTTTTCGCTCGTGCCATTTCAATAATTGTGATTATAAAACGATGCAACAAACGCGGTTGTTCGCTCGCGCATAATATAGTTGCATTCATTGTGGGCGTCGCGCAGCACGGCCGTATACAGTTGTTTCGGCGTCCGATTATCTACTCGGCAGCATCGGCAAAGTTGTGATTTAGTATTTTCCACGCCGTTAATTTATTGCCAAGCCTACCACGTTACGGTTAAACATAGTTCATTACCGCGAGCTGTAATTAAAGCATATAATAACGAGTCGTAACCCTCGAGGCCTTCGCTCTTGTAAATCTTATGGCCGACAACCCCGCTCGCTCGCCAGCCCTCACCTCGAGCGTCCTACTTTGAGATCCACGAAGAAGGTGGAAAGACGAAGTTGGAAACCGTTGGCAAAAGAGAGATAAACAGAATGCGAGAGAGAGAGAGAAAGAGAGAAAAAGAGAAGGAATCGCGAAAGAAATCGAGCAAAAAAGCGCGAAGAAGGAAGTTAGCAAGCTCGTTGAAAGCGAGGAAATAAATTAATGAACCCCTAATCAAAATGGTCATTCCATTTTCTCTGTCTTTTTTGCTTACATGTTGAAGTTTCTGAACATCGGATACTTTTCGTGCGTTCACATTACTTATTTGAATCTCATTTTAATAACACGCGACGCTCTTTAGTTATAAGGAACGATTTAATTTTATATAAACCCTGCGTAAGGAACGATTTAATTTATATAAAATAAAATCGTTCCTTACGCACGGTTAAAAATGAAAGAAATAGCAGCACAATTTAAATGTGCTGACATTTTAGTTTTTATTATATAAAATGTTTTAAAAAAGTCGCAACAATGATCCATATTTTAAAGTATCACATAAAAGCCTAAAATACCTGCAAAAATTTCATTAAAACCTTTTAACAGCTCGTTGGAAAATTATGTTGAAATTTCGATCTTTTGTAAAAAGAAGTAACATCGCTTTATGGTCCGAAAAATTCAATTCTCGTCGTTTAATCTTATTTTAGCGCGCGCCGTAACTAAACATGCATATTATTGCAAGCGTGACAATTGGCCTTTGTGTTACGACCGATTTGGCATTTTCTATTATCTAGAGCGAAAAATGAAATTAACGTGCATAAACGAAGGAAGCGCGCAAACGCGCACACTGACTATATGCATATACTAGATGTATATACCGTTCTTCGGATACGCACATCCCGTAACGCCATACAGAGATACAGAAAATCGCTAGTTGGCGATTTACCTTCGTCCTCTGGGGCTTTAACGCGATTCGTGCTATCCATGGATGAACACGCTGCGACGTGTTGGCACGAAAGGCGGGGGGGAGGGGCGGGATGTCTGGGATGGTGGCTGGGTTCGGAAGGAGGATGAGGAGTAGATGGAGGTTGAATGTTTCTTCTAGGAGCCCGCCGCGCGATTTATGGAGCGAAGTGACGGGAGGTGTTTATTGTGCAGCATCTGTTACGTTACTCTGGCTCTGCAGACCCTCTCCTCGCGCTACCTCCGGCTCTAACTCTCTCACTCTCTTTCTTTCTCTCTCTTACTGCCACTCTTTCTCGCTCTCCTCCCTTTCCGCCGCCTGCTTTCTTTCTCTTTCCGCCGTTCGTTCTCTCGTTCGTTCGTTCCGTTCGTTCGTTCGTTCTCCAAGCTCTCTCGCAGGTTCACGCCAGCCCGCCGTCATACATACAACAGACGCCCTCGATTTATAGTTTTGAATTAGATGGAAGTAAAGGAAAGGTCGCTGGTTGCCGTTGCGTAAATTTCAGCAACACCGAGCTTTCGACCTCTCGTCTCGTACCCCCCTTCTCACTCACTCATTCACTCACTCACTCACTCACTCACTCACTCTCTCTCTCTCTCTCTCTCTCTTCCTTCCTAATTCCCCGCGTCGTTTCTGCTCGCCGCTTCCGGTTTCCACGTTTTCGATCCGCCGCACGAATTCGCGCGACAATTGAAAAAGCTAATTGTCTTCGCTTAATTAAAATCCGGTCGTTATCTCGCGAATGCGTTTAATCACGCGTATCGCGCGCGAGCCCGCACGTCTGCCACGTTAAAATTCCGTTCGCGCTGGGCGAAATTTTGTAGATGTAGCTTAGATAAAAACATAATTATGGAACGTAGGAAGAATACACGGATATTCCGCGGGAATCGTCTTCGCCGACAGCAATGCCAAGCCGAGTGGTAAAAGCGTAAATCTGTCCGGGAGAGAAGCGCGACGTAGGAAAACAAGTTGTCAGCGCTTGCTTCCACCTTCTTTATCTCGACAGCGGACGAGTATTTACAGCGGACGAATGTGTCACTGTATCGTGATTAGTGGCGACGTTGCCGAGTGTGAAGAACCTCAGATTTCTTGGTTATTTGGATTTTCGATACGTCAAACTTGTCTGAGCTCAAATCAGCTGCGTGCAATGATGTGTCGAATTTTATGTGTTTATAGAACTTAATCATTAACGTAAAGAATAAAGAGAATATCATGTTATCGTATTAACATCTGCTATTAAAAATCGTTTAAATTGTAAAAAATACGAAACGCTAAAATATAATAGAAATGTTTTCACGAGAGCAATACGCAACAAGCGTTTCAGCACCACGCGATGCACTTCTTCATAAAGGCGCTATATTGTTCCTTTTATAGTTTTATTATATTACAATATCATTTATTTACGTTAACACTTAGCGTAATAAAAATTAATTACATCGATGCTACAGTCGATCGAGTATCATTTGAAGGTTATATGTCGCTTCAATACAGAAACATACACGGCTGATTTTTCTATCTCTGTCGGAGCCGGCATCACATTTGTAAGTCGTAGATCTAGCTCGACCGGATGTTGTAATAATTAACAGTTCCGAGCGGATAATTGGTTGTCCGAGCCGTGGGTATGTATTCGAAGAAGATCTTAATGCGTGTATGAGGTTGAACCACCTGGATGAGGAGTAACCGCGTCTCTCGCCGCTTGCGTTGCACTTTTGCGAAATGCTAATTGGTCGTCAAGACGCGAGAAGACATTCCAGGAAGACGACGATACGTACACACCGCGTTGAGTCACCGCATACGTTTTCGTTGGCCGTTCATTAACGTGAGAAAGAGTAATGCGGATTGACATGAGGGACGCATGCCGCGCGAATTACGCGGATGTCGCGATCCGCGCGGCCGTAAACGCGTCGTTGAAACGCACTTAAGGCGTATCGTGACGCGCAGACGGCCATTCGATGGATTTCAGTCGCGATAACATTCTGTCATCATACCACTGATCCCGGCATTCGCGAATACACACACACATCTTGCGTGTTGTCACCAATTTAATCACGACGAATGTCCATAAATGCGAAGTCACATCGGTAATTTTGTTTTACGATGATGCAAATAGAGTTGGATCTACTTGAGGATTAAAAAGGTATGCGAAATATCTATGCGTGCAATTTCTATACAAAGATTCTGCGAATATACAAAATATACATAGTTATAAAATGAAAAAAAATATACAAACTAAAGCTTTTGATTATGAATTTTTTAGCATATGATATTATCACAAAAAATAGACCAATACTCCAGCCTTTTTATATTGCAATCATGTTTCCAAACTAGTGGCCGGCATTTCAATTTGAGAATCGGAAGCAGCAAGATCGGTTCGCGCTGGTCCTCTTTGCAGCCTCGCGGTGGCGTCAAGTGCAGGCGGCGGCATGACGTCAGTGCGCGACAGTCAACAAAGACCGACGCGAGAACTACCGTGCGGACGATGGAGATGGAAGAGAGAGAACGTCGCTCGTCGAAGTCCGCGTTCGTACAGTGCGCGCATGCATACGAGCGTTCTCGCGAAGAGGGCGATGACGGGAGAACGAGGAGCGCGAGATGGGATATGTAGGAGAGGGACACGCGAGGGGGCGACTTGCCAGGGAGAGACGTGTCACTCACTCAGTCCGTGTCACTTACACAAACAGACGTACATCACGGGCAGGCAGGCAGCTAGCTACGTGTTCCCTTTTATGTTCCCACACGCGCGCTCGCATAAACCTGTCAGTCTCGTGTCACGTGCAGTGCAGTCATTCACTGTCGCCAGCAGCACACCAGCACTCACAACCGTTCTGCTGCCGGCGGTTGAGAGAGCGACCCCTCTCTCGCCGATCCTGCCCCCTTACCTGATAAATAAGAGTGTGGTAAGGAGTGTGTTCCGAAGAATTTCCGACCAAGTTCTCGAACGACGACGGTTTGTACGCGACGATCATTACGAGCTGCAAACTTCGACTCGAACGAGAGTGTGTGTCGGTGTTTTAATAGGACATTACTACTTGATTATGTCCGCCAAGTACAAAAAAAAAGTACGAATTAAATTTCATTAACGGACTTATTTATATTTAGATATTTTAGTTATATTGAGAATTATCTTTTCTATTGGCGTGTGCGCCGGAAGCATGTGTTAAAAATTGAATATTATACGCAGGAAGGAGATAATGTCGAGTTTCAAAAATGAATTCTTCAAGGATTCATGTGTGATTGTATTACAAAATCGTCTACTTTATTTCGCCCGATCAATTTCAAAGTTTCTCTTGTTAGACAGTCGAGCTGGTTTTAACACGATGATTACCGTGAGTTGACTGCGAGCAGCAATAAATTCATGTTGAATCCAGTTTAACTGGTTGACAGACATACGTAATCGTATCGTTTAATCTAGCTATGTATTTATTAGTGATATTACAATTCCCATGGAAACATCGTTTAAGTCAGAATCGGTATCAACATAATTTACTATATCTGCAAATGACAATTTAACATTTCCTCCAAATCAGCATAACAAGCAGTGATTTGAATGTTACCAGTAAACATTCACTACAACGAAACATTATGTTGGTTGATAATTTTACACTAGCTTTATTCATTTATAAATTCTTGCGATACATTAGATTGAATCGTGAAATTATCTGTATAAATCTCAATGTTATAATTGACATACAAATCAACGAGTGAAACAACTTTCTTATAAAAAGCCACACTAGACAACAATATAGGCAGCCTACGTGTAAAATGTAAGAGCAATCTCAAAAGAATAGCAATGGAGCCGTTTGAGCGGTGGCGAAGGGAAAGGACCCTGATAATTTCGCCACGTAAGTCAGATCGCGGATTATACGTATATCAAGCTCGTCCACGAGCGAACAGCGCGGAGCCCTCGAGGTTTTATGAGATATGAAAATGAGGACGGCCGTAATAAAAGTGATGTAGGAGGCTCCTCAGAGTCGTTCCTGAAGGCGCCACGAGTCACTCGTCAGGTTTATGCGGAGACGTCCATCATCCTCGTGACGTACTTCATTGCCTCCTGGGCAAACTCGGGCTCTCCGGTTCTACGGCCGCATCCCTCTTTTCTTCCTTCTCTTCCTTCCTCTCGCCTCTTACCGCCCCCCATCTAACGGTCTCGCACGATCTCGCCCTCTTGGATTCCCCGACTTTTCTCTTTTTGATAGATTCTAGTTCCGCGTTTTATACGAGCTCTTTCTCGCCTTCGTGACTTTTTCCCTTTGCGAAATCTACGACTCTGTGCGAAAAGTATTCACCACAATGTTCGCGCTTTAACATCTCTGCATTGCATCAGCCGGGAATTATCTTCTACCAGGCTTTTTTTTAATATCTCGTAACATACATAAATTTATATATATATTTTGTGAAATTTTGTGAAATTGCTACAAAGTAATTGGCAGATTAATATTTTTAAGCCTGTTTTTATTACATTCTCAAGCGTGTTAGGTAAGTTGTAATAAGTTTACGTTCTTCAATGGTAACGCGTAATACAAAAGCAAAATTAAAAAGCGAAATTTTTATTTATTTAAAATGAATAATGTGAATATAGATTGTTTGCTTTGAGGCGTCAATATAAGTCGGAGGACTCAAGTCCTCGAACCTCTGTAGCAATGTGTCCACTCTCGATGAAACCCGGAGTCGAATCCCCGGTGATCTACGATTTTATTCGTCAATATACCATCCGGTCTTATCTTAACGTGGAAGCCTTTTTTACGCCAGCGGCCCAGGCCACCTTGAACGACAGGATCTCGACGGTATCCGCCGCGAGTCCACGATCGTAAATACACGTTATCGACGACAGGTTATGAACGTATCTTCGGCCGCGAAAAAGGTGGGCTCCGCGACGTCGTCGTGGTTACGTACGATCGCGTTGTACCGATAAAGCAAAGTGAAAACGAGTCCGGAGCAACAAATTAACGATCAGCCGCGAACGTTGATTCGCGGTTTTTCGAGTGACTCATGGCTGACTATAATTACGCGGGCCTAACGGCCGCGAGCGTATTAATCGTAAATTCGCGCGACTTACGAGCGTTTGACGTTGCGCCTGATCGGGTCGTTCCTCTCGGGGGCGTAGGTGGGAATGTATTTTTACGAGTTACTTCGCAACCTCTCGCGTCCGGAGAAATGTCGTCTCGAAACTAACCGAGCCGATTCCAACGATCGTAATTCAGCATCGAACTGTGACATTTTGCAAATCTGCATCGATAGGCTGGCCCGACTGTTTGTCGTGTCTACGCGCTAAGTTACGACTTTATTCACGACGACGACGACGACGACGATACCAAGTATTCGTGCGCGAGTGAGGTCGCCAACTCTTTATGAATCACACATTTACAAATGCGGGATACCGGGATCGACATTATCAAGCCGTTATTTTGGCGACTGACGACAATAATTCTGACTGATGTATGTCCCTGTCACGTCGCGACAGGTATCAAGGACTCCGACGAACGGTTCATCTTTTTTTACGATTTGGCTCGGTCGCCGATAAAATTTGAATACAGTCGCTGAGAGATTGGCGCGGCGCGATCTCGAAATCTGGCTAGTGCAGAATTAGCATTTACGACCTGCGAATAAATATCAAAGTGTTAAATGAATTGTCGCGGTTTTCGGACGTTGATTCCTGGCCGTTCGAAATAGACATGAAAATAGATAGGACAAGAAAGCGCAGAAATCATACATAAGTGATCCATATTTTATCGTGCTCGATCGCAAACTTATTACATTTCTAACTAATTCAAGAAACTAATAAAGAAATTTTTATGCAAATTTTTATATTTTTTACGAGTAATTATTATTATGTAAAAATTTTCATGCAAAAGTTTATTAAATTAATCACGTTTTAATTTTATCATTGATAAATTACTTCAGTCGATCTACTGAAAACTTCAGTTTGATTAAGATATATTATATTTGCGTAATCAGTCTGCCTGTACTTATGGATATACTTGATCACGATCTTTATTTCGTTCTTTGCCGAAACGAAGCGGAGAAAATGCGCCGTTTCTGTAAACAACGGATTCGATTCTCGCAAGGATAAAAATCGAATTTTTTCACGTCTCGTTGGCACATCCCTTTCCTTCGCCGACACCGGTACAGGACGACCCTCCGTTTTTCTCACCGCGGCAACACGGAAAAGTGAAATATTCCCATGTAAGACACGATACTCAATGTACGCGAACACGAGGGTCCGTGGCGAAAGAGCGACGGCAAAAGAGAATCTGCTAGAGAGTGAGAAAGGAAAGGACGGAGTGTGTGATGTGTGTGTGTGTGTGTCGGGAACAAACTCGGTTACGAAGAGGATCTCGGCTGCGGGAGAAGATGGCAAGGAGAGAGGCCGGGAAGAAACGTGGGCGCAAATAAATCGGTTTTGCCGCCGTGAGAGGCAGCTCGCACGAACGTGTCTCCATTAAGGCGGGCAAAACTCGCGTTGATCTCGACGAGAGCTCGCAGCTCTCCGCGGTTGCGCCGCGATTCCGGTGTAGACGAAGCCTTAAGCAAGGCCTCGATGTGGTGGGGAAAGAAAGAGAGCAAAACTATTCGCTGGAGTGGACGCGCGAGGTGACCGCTTGACGGACAGCCGAGGCACTGACCTGAGGAAGTTCTTGTTTCTCTCCTTCTTTCTCTTTTCCTCTAGTTCTCTTTAGTTCCATCCTTATCTCTTTCTATGATTTCACTTGCACACGCCGCTGAACGTGATTGCTCTAAGCATAGCGAGAAATAATTCCGGTGAAAATTATTTTGCGTCTTGTGATAGATCGCGGAATTTATACTTTAATCTTTTCGTCTTTAGTTTTGTTGCATGTATTATCTATCATTTATAGTTTGCATCATTTTGCATGCCATTCTGTTGTCAAGGTTGATGTTAAAAAGGGATGCGTTCCTCTTGGCGCTGGTATTATCTTTCAAATATTATATACATAATTTATCGCGTGCGCTGTACAATAATATAAGCTTAATATATTTTGATATTATAAATTTGTGTATCACATAAGTGTTTATTAATATGAAATTTTCACACCAGTAAGAGAGATATCTTTCTAGACATTTTCAATTGTCTAATAAATTGATCAACTCGTTCTGCGCTGCTGTTTGTTTTTAGCTAAAATTCACACAAATGTATCATGCGAAGCAATTAGACTCAACGGGGTTTTCATCGTGCGCCTATACGAATGATAATGACGACGTGCAAGTCGTGGTCGACGTCATCAGAAGACGCGTCGTGACATACTCAGTGGATCTTCCGACACGGTGGCCTCGAGGAGATTGCACGGAGACGTTCACCGAAGGAAGAGAATACGAATAAGTGGGAACGGACGGAAGGAGATGGACGTGCTATTTTTGCGCGGCGCTAAGAAACCCGCCCGATTCTCTCGTCGCTGTCGCTTTACTTCTCGCGAAGAACGAAACCCGTTGCTCCTCGACAGGTGACAGCCCGAAATACGACAGTTCGATGTGGTCACTTGTCTCTCAGTCGCGTCGCGAAATAAAACGTTCCATTCCGCAGGAGCGGGGAAAAAGGAGAGGAGAAAAAGGAGAAGGATGAGAACCTGGAAAGCAAAGCGGAAAAGAGAAGAGAAGAGAAAACGCGCGGGATGCCGCGAATGCTCTCGACTCTTTCCTACTTCATCGTATCGGAGTCTGTTTCACCGCGGAGTTCCTATACTCTCCTTGTTCGCTCCACGCATTCTCTCCCCGTCTTTCCTCTTTATCTCTCTTTACGGACTTATTCCGTCTTTCCCTCGCCGCGCCCGATATATTTACCGCCTCGTGTCGCCGAGTGGATCTTGTTTGTATCACACCGCTACTTCTGCGAGCCCGCTTGCCGTTCGCCCTCCAAAACTGTCTCGCCACCACGATTTATGTTTCCTCCGACCCAGCGGCGGATTGATCCCTTTTTGTTGTCGGATGTATACGTACACGGCGGCGTCTCACCAAACTCCTCCCCGTCCTCATTCTCCACCGTTCCCTGCCGCATGCTCACGCGCGCGAGAGCACAGAGATCTCCCGCACACGACCGACTATTCCCGCTCGTCACGCAGTCGACGGCCTCCTTGTCCCCAGGTTCCCTCGCTTCGGCTTCTTTCGAGACTTCTTTTCAGCGGTTCTGTCACTCCCCCCTCGTCCCCGTTTTCTTCCTTTGACGGCGCTTTATAGACTCGTGACTTCCGTATCGCGTGCGAGAGATTTACGCGCGAGCGCTCTTGGACGGACGATTGAACATTACGACTTCTTGGTGCCCGGAAGCTTTTACATCGAGACGTCGGTGATGGACAAATTTACAAGTTTATTTTTGTTCACGTCATTTTCCCCCTCAAAAGACGAATGACTATTGATTTGTGACTCACATCTGTTTGCTCATTAAAAAATTCATTATTTTATATAAAGTTTTTTTTATAAAACGATAATTATAATAAAATGTATCTATAATTTATATATTAATACACATTACAACATGTGCGTATCTGCTATTAAATGCAATCGTTCCTAGCGGTTTCATTTAGCACACGTAGCGACAAAAACTTAGAATTAATTTCACGTGGCAGTCGTTCAGTCTACATCTCGTTCTCTATTGCCGCGTTTTTTTTTTTTAACAACTGCGCAATTTTCACGGTCGCGTTTCGCAAGAGTGTACGCGGAACTGTAAATTTTTTTCCAGCCAGTGTCACGCGACGAAAACGATCACACGAATCCGACGACAAAACCTCCTTGAAGCTGGAGAAGACGGCAAAATGGAAGAGAAGACGTAGGGAAATAAAGAAAACGAAAGAAGCGAGAGAGAGAAAGAGAGAGAGAGAGAGAGAAAAACACATTTGTAAATACGGCACGTTCGGCTTTTAAACCTATCTGCATGACACGCAGGCAGGCCTGCACTTTCGAGTTACGATCTCGCGCGCGGGGTTTCGATAAATGCTAAACGTGAACACGTGAGCTTTCTCGTCGGAGCACACTTTATTGCCCAGCGCCGAAGCGACCGAAGCGACTCCCCCTTGGAAACAACCACCGACACCGCAACCACCATTACCATCGTCGTCCGTTCTTGCTCACACACGCGCGAAATACATAAAATACGCGGCGTATGCATCACCGACACAAATGCACACACGGCGATATCCTTTTCCCGCGCGTGTGCGAATGCGCGGAGGCAAACGGGTCGAAGAATTTTTCAAGCTGACTGACGAGGCGAGATCCTCGTTACTCGAGTGCCATTGTAAGGTTCAGGGCATATACGTGCCCTTCCGCGCACCCACGTTCACCTCGACACACGTGCGCCTTGTCGGCTGCACCTGCATCCGCACCCACGAACACGTACCAGTTTTGTTTTGATCTACGTCGACGAGTAACGCGGCGCGTTCCGATATCTATGGCTTTCAATCTTCGCTTGAAATTCTTGCACGTGTGTAACAAAATATTGGAAATGTTTGTACGAAAAAGTGTCCAACTTTAGTGATTAATTACTTTTGTAAGCGTTTTCTCACATGTGTCTTCTTTACGAAATTATGCAATATTATGGGTGCAGTCAAAGTCTTGCTGCAAATGTTTTGAAGCATCGTTTATCTTTATTCCTCGTTAAATGTAGAATAAAGATAGAACGATGTTTTGAAACATTTGCAGCAAGTCTTGACCGCACTCTATATTCATATGAAAGTACAATGGTATATTTAATGTAATTGTAATGAGTTTTGTATGTGCGAATGTGTCAATATAGAGAGAAGAAACAAGGAAGAAAATGACTTATTCTGTTTCAGTGCTGATAAAAGTTTTAATAATAGTAAAAATAAACTATTTCTGCTCATAAACATCATGAAATAAAAACCAAGATACGTGTACCGAAATACATATCTGACTGAAAATTATACTTTCACGATGCGTCGTCATTCTAATTTCAGCGTCGCAATAAATAAAGGCTTCTCGATTACCACTCGTACCTCTGTCATCGCAAATACGAGCGTTCTCTCGTGGCCATCTCCGCTCCAACTTCTGTCCCTTTGCCGTACCTTGACAACGACAGAATTACTGTTGTGTAACGTCATAAACGTCAAGAGACTCGGGAACAAGACGCGTTCGCGAATATGCGAAAAAGACGAAAAAGACAGAGAATACGAAGAGAAAGATGGAGTGGGAAATGGAGACCAAGTGGCAATAACTGTCCCAAGCTGCATCTGCTCAGAAGTCATTTGCAAACATCGTGAACGACGTAAATCAATCGCGAGGCGTAGTTGTCACGAGTTTTCGCGCGCCGCGGGCAGATTAATTTCCGCTTTGATACGCAGACCTTTCGGAGAAAGATGAATACCGTCTCTCTGAAGCGCTCTTGATTCCCTCCGCCTTTGACCGAACTGTTGCTCGTAAATTAATTCACGGTCTCTTGTCAGAGATACAGTCCCTAGTTGTACGGTTATTTTCATCTACTATATAAGATAAATATACACATCCTCATCTTTTTAGCGCGCCCTAAAGTTACAAATTTTAAATTTGTTTAAAAAAAACTATATTATTCTTAACTATATTATTCTTAACACATACATAAACTTCTTTGCAGAAAAAAATATTTGTATAATTTTAAACGTGATTATACACATCTACGAAAAAAACAATTGTTACAAAACCTTTCGCAAATTTATTAAATAAACATTTAAGTTTTCTCTCTCTTTTTTTTCGATTAAATATTCAAAACTAAATAAATATGAATTCGATTAAACAAGTTTGACTGAAAAATAAGATAAGTGTTGTCTGCGTATCAGCGAGCATTAAGAGAATTTAAACTACATACTTCAATTTAGTCGGAATCAATAATTTTTCAGATATCCATGCGGAAAGCTATTGTGAAGAGCACGAGGCTTTCTGTTATAGAGTACACATTCCGTCTGCGAGGCATTCCATCGTTGACGTGCACGATCCGATGGCGATCCAATTTATGATAATGAATCTCGGAATTTACGATCGTCTTATAATAGAGATACGCGATGGTGCGAGATGGTGCCCGGTGTAAATTTAGAGTTTGCCTCCGCGTGCCTGCGGTCCATCCGTCCATCCGCGCGTCCATTAAATCCGTTCCTTTCCTTCGATGGATGGGTGCAACGCCACGACTGACGTCAACGTGCATTCGCTCGACAAATTTGCGTCTCGCATTCCTCTGTTCAAGGTCCTTTAGGACCGTGCACGCCATGTAAGACGATCGATCGTAAAATTGTTTTTATACAGCGGCATATATATGAATTTTATCCTGAAAAATTAATATTAAACGTTTTATAGAGAGTGAGAGAGCAGCTAATTCGCACAATGTACTCGCGCGTGTAGGCTTTCACGTACAAAGCGGCTGCTAATAAAAATGCGATTTATTTCACGCACGAATTAAGCATTCTTATTAACCTTTCTGTCCAGCGTTCTCGTAAATTAAAATGTCATTTATCTGTTAATTTAACTTTACACGTGACGTATACGAGACGATATCTCATATCTAAGACGTAAGTAGTTACGAAATTTTTGTTTAACAATAAAGCGCACGTTAAAAAAGTTGATATCAATCCACGCGTAAGAAATTGGGCAAAACACATAAAAATTACATTGAAATTTAAAATAATATTGTAGAAATAATAAGAATGGTTTTGCAAAGTTTTGTATTTTTTGTGACATATTTATGTTTATATTTTCGAAAAGACATTTTCATAGAGGTTCGCAAACAGAAATGTAAATTTTAAAAACGCATAAGCAAGTCATTAATTCTAAACGGCGGCACGTTTGTGGCAAAAAAAAAATTTGCAATACACGTTCAGCAATATACATTTAGACGTTGCCTAGGTATTTCTTTTACGTGATCGACGCCGACGACGCCACGGCCATAAAAGACGATACTGCCGAGCAGCGTTCTCTTTTGGATCGTTCGCGCCGGGCCATCGATATTTAGAGGGCGCTCCGGCGGCCTCTTTATCCGATAGCAGTAAAATCGTATTCCAAACCGACCGTAAAGCTGGAGGACATCGTCGAGTTCGAGAAAGCGCGGGGGTGGCAAACGCGAGAGAAAGGTAGACGATGTATACTCGGTTTGCAAGACACGTCGCAGGTTTGACCCAACCCCTTCTGCACTCTCGTCGGTCAGCTCTTTCTCATCGCACAGCTCTCTTTCTAATCCATCTTTCCCTTCCTCTCTCTCTCTCTCTTTCAACGCGCAGTCGATTTTCCTTTCTCTCTCATCCGCTCTGCAGCCGCGACCCCTCAGGGCTACCCGTTACTTTAGCATCAACAACAATCTCCACCAGCGAGCGCCGTTATTCCGTTAGTGTCTTAGTGGCAGCGGAACCAGCACCAATACACCGGTAGATGGGGTTGTCAGTGGTGCGCGCAGAGTTCGAGTGGACTCTCTCCTCCTCCACCTTCTTCGTTGTCCACCCGTCGTCTCTCCGTCTCTCTTTTTCCCGAGGGCGCTCGCCCGCTACTCGTCTTCCTGCTCTTCGCCGCTCAACCCCGCTTTCGCTCTCCTCTCCCCGACAACCAGCCTTTCTGTCTTGCTCGGCCACGGTCCACTCTCCGGCCAGTAATTAAACAGCCACGAGGTGGGCAAATTGAATCAGTCGAAGAGACAAGGGAGCGTCGACGCAGAGGTGACGGCCAACTAGCCGCAACTATGGTGTCTATAGTGAAGGGG
This sequence comes from Pseudomyrmex concolor, assembly GCA_014839585.1. Classification (NCBI taxonomy): domain Eukaryota; kingdom Metazoa; phylum Arthropoda; class Insecta; order Hymenoptera; family Formicidae; genus Pseudomyrmex; species Pseudomyrmex concolor. Next base: position 12,437 of record QVOB01002803.1, on the reverse strand, counting down.
CCATCGTGGTGCTCTCACACGGATATAGGTGCGAGGTCGAAGCCAGACCGAACGAGAGGCGAAATGTAGAGAGCGAGATAGGAGAGGAGGGGGATGCCGCTTGGCTTACAGGGGCCAGATGGATAGATACATCCCTGGTCTAGAGGCTACCCACCCACCGGAGAGACCAGAGAGAGTTCGGGCTATGGACCGCCCGCCCATCGCGTCGTCCTTCCACCGACGTCGTTGTCTGACGATGTTGCATTAACTCCCCGTCCTCTCTAAGTGCTAAGTTTACCCCAAGATTGCATAATGCTCGGTATGCTTGTGTAGACGAGTGTATCGATATCTACTAGAATAGAAACGCGTTCGGTTACAGACGCGTCGCATACGTGTGCGTAGTCGTTTTGTTGTGTGTCATTGGCATGGTGGCTCATTTAATAGGCCCGCATGTCAAAATGATACACTGCAAAATGATGGATCGTTATTGATAGCGACTATCTTCCCGTGGGAAACAAGTTTCCTACGTGCGAAATGTATTTCGTGACCGTAGTGGCAAATCGGAGACGAATTTTCAGTTAAAAGCTGTCTCGCAGCTTTCCGTTTTCTCAAGAAATATAACAAGATTACACAGTGGACGATGTAATTCTCGAAGATTGCAGAAGCAGTTAATAAGTTTGTACTACTTTCTTAATATTTAATAATTATTTTTATAGATTATTAACAATTATTTTTATAGATTATTGATATACTTAAAATATATACACGTGCAATATGTTATAAAATACTAATATGTAATATTGTTATTGAAAAAAAGTTAATCGTGATCTTATACAGAGAAGTTAAGTCATCTTAAAGTTTTACTCTAGTAGAAAAATAGCGAGCATGAGGAAGAATCTAAATACCGAGCGAGCTCCATAACCGCGGCGAGGCGCTATTCCGCAGGATTCATCGAAGGCACCCTTCGTTACGACCCATGGCGGTGTAATGAAAATATAACAGTTCCTATGCCGCGGAGTTCGTCTGGCAGCCTTCTGGCGCATCAACCTGACACATAAACTCTTATTATGCTATACGTTACCGGGCGGGGGCGCTAATGGAGCCACAAGTCAAGCCGAGTATCGTGGCGAGCACCTTGCCGCTGCACCCGTCTACTTATTTTATATTTAAGCGTCGTAAAGAAGAAGCTACTTACCGGACGAAAGGGATATTTAATAATAAATTTTCGCGCGCGCGCGGGCGCTGACTCCGACCATCACGAGCGCCGGCGTCGAGCGTTTACCAGTGGGACGACCTTGATCCTAATTTTCTTCCATGCCGCAGCATAGTTGCACCGTGCGTAAGCGGAGATAATCGAGGCGGTTATATAACGCGCGCGACTAAAAGTCGACGCGCTCGACGCAATTCAAGTTTTTCCGAGGCAAAAGCGAGCGGTTGCGCGCGATAGCGGTAATAACAATATAAATATTTCAATGCTCGCGCATGGCCCATCCCATCCGGCCAAATGAGCGTCGCGCACATTCGTGCCCTCTGAATCAAGTCCGCTGTAGGGGGAATTCGACGACACGGCAGACCGCTCGACGATCGGCGACCGAGTCAGCAACACGTCGACGATTTTATCCGTCGTCGGGCTCGCACGCGCACCCGCGCGCGCGTGAAATCGATAATCGCGTGCGAAAACGTATCCATAAATTCCGCGACGCGGCCCGTGTACGGCTGTATGAAAATTACAAAGCTATTAATTATGACCGCGATAAATTAAGCAGCCGTGGGGCCATTATAGAGCACGAGCCCCGGTGAATTGTTGGTAAACTTGGTCCAAGTACGCAACACGGGCGTTGGTGGTGCTCTCGGCCCAACGCGGCTCACCAGGCATATAATAATGGTTGGTTAGAATGCTAATATATGTCCGGACGGCGGTGGCACCGGGGGACCTTGCATCATCGGAGGACCCAACTGGGCACTCGCCCGTTCCTAGCCGGACACCGTATAATCTACACCCCGAGACGTTATTACTCCCCGAGACACTAAAACCCCGTCGATGGCGGGAGTAGCGGTCGCCACACACCGGCAAGCTTTGCTGTCGAAGGACCAAAGCTGTTTGTTCCTTCCGGCCACCTTAGTCTCGATCGCCTTCGAGCCACTCTCCAAGTCCCGTGAGGCTAATTGCTGAGGACTCGAATCCGGCCACCTCCTAGATTCGTCCCTGTGCTCACCGAACGGCCAAGCGAACTTGAGAGAAATTGCTTCGGTGAATTTATGGCGGACCTCTATATATCGTCGTGTGTATATGCGTGTATGTATGTTAGTATGGGTGTGATATAAGTAGAAACGCGCGGAATGTGTAAGCTTTTTCCGTGATTGTCGGCGTTCGATATCGTGACCGATCCAGCGGTCACATTTCAAAAAGCAACCCTTAAATCTCAGTTCCTTGATCGGTGGATCCGTCGTAGATACGTGTTTCTGTGCTTGATCGCCTCGAGGTCGAAACTTACTTGGCCAGTAGTGGCGGCGGACACCGGACAGACATTTGGAGCTGGCATGAGACTTGGCCGGTAGATATGGCGAGCGGAAGGTTGCGGAGGGCAGAGAGACGGGGAGAAATGACGGGTCTCGGGCAAGAAGGAGATTTCCTTGCTGTCCCGTCCACATGCTCGATTCAGTTCACCGTCGAGTGGCGAAGTAAGGAAGTGTAGGTTGCGGTAGTGGTCGAGAGGGCCGACACAATACCCACCCCGCCGGGGGGGCCACGTCAGCTCGAGAGCGCCGACCAGGATCTGGCTTTGTACCCGAAGATGTTCTAAGAAGGACTCGCGCAAACAACCATCATCTCACCGAGCTTCTTCCTCATATACATGCATATGCTCTTCATAACAGATGTGCATTTTATTTAAACTATAGAAATTAATTATATAATCCGCATTACGGCTATTTTAATTTACCGCAATAACTGTTTTTAAATTAATAATCAATCGTCGAATAATTTAAATCATTTAAATCATTACATCAGAAAATGGTAAATTTAAGCATGTTTACATTCTTAATTCTCTATCTAAATGCAGTTTAAAACCTTTAAATTTAGCTTCGTGCGGTATTGGATGAGGCGTTTTCCCGAAATACATGTTGCGTGCAGAGCCGAGACGGTACCAGGCATACCGGCTTTACACGGGGGACGACAGGACGCATAATATAACGGACGTGCATAAATCCACGTGCCAGTCAACAATGTGCATAAATACTAGCCCCTTGTAACGTGGTCTCTGCGGATGGATAGCCGGAGCGAGCGGCAGAGTCGGTGGTACCAGGGGTGGCTGCCGACTCGCTGGAGGGACGGTTTAGGGGAGAGAGTTCAGGTCGCGGCGGATACTCGTGCAACAACTATGTGTTGTGTCGCAGTTCCTCACTCCGAAGGGACAGCCTGTGGTTATGCTCGTCAGTGCGCGCGCGTTGCTGAGAGATATCTCCGAGCGTTTCGCCTCGAGCAGCCCTAGATGTATCGAATGAAATTTCGAGTAGAGGTCGATCGAGAGGGCGACTCGTAACGTCAACTTCTCATGGGACGTATATACTTCGATAATTCTCGGCGCGCTGTTATCCCGGTTATACTCGTTGCAAAGTAATAACGACCAAGGTTTCGCGGTACTTTCGAAAGAAGCAATAAGGAAGGGCCGTTTAAGTAACAGAATAACCAAGATAGACGAAAAGAAGAGTGAGTATGGAAAGAGGGGGGAAAAAGAGCAAAGATCAAGAAAGAGAGTGAAGAGAGAGAGAGAGGGAGAAAAAAGGTTCCGGGGAATCTTCTCGTACTCTCCGAAGAGATGCGCTCAGTTCGTAAATACATATATACGTTTCAATCTCCGGCGTAATCCCGGACGGGCGACGGTATTAGAAAAGTTTTTCCTGCTACTATATCACAACGCTTGCTTAGCCGGCTTACGCGTGCTCAGTGTGTTTCTCCGCTCTTCTTCGCAGCCTTGCTCGAGTGAAACGAGGTGGACCACCGATCGCCGACGAAAAATCAAGAACTACGATGTCGGAACGAGCGATGCCGATACGTAACTTCAGTTTTTCGTGTACGAATGTTTCCGCAGTCGGCTGGAAGCTATTGTACCTCCCTCACCGAGAAGTCAGAAGGTAAAGGGCACCAGGGACCGGGACACCAGTTTCGCAATCTTATCTAGCCAGTACTGTTATCCTCCAGTGTGTTCACCACCCAGAGCAGATACGGAATGACCTCCCGCGCTACCCTTTCCATCTGCGTTCCCTTCGCTATCTTTCCTCGTCTCTCCCTCGCTCTCACCGCGACACCCTGTTAGACTCGCTTGCTCGCCAACTCTTTCCATGGGATTTGTCCCCTCTCCCATCTAACGTTTCCCTGGATATGCTACCGACCTCTCTTCGAGAACACCGTTCTCGTAAATACTTGAGTCCGATACCCGAGGATATCGGCTAATATTCTAAGAGACGTCGTATCGCGACTGTCTGCCCCCACCGTGAAGCTGGACCACCCCTTCCTATACTTTGCTCTCCCTCCACCTTCGTCGGTCGAATCGACCGCCACCGTCGACACAACGACTGTACAATATTTATATTATCCCAACAGGACACTCCCGGGTAACACGGACATGATTGCAATCCCGTTCATATATCTTCAGCTATACGGCCGCGCGCGACTCTACACCACGCTGGGGACATATCAAAACCGGCGGCCACCTTGCAACGGGAGCACGACGCCATCATAATATTTTCAGATAAACCTACGATTCCGTCTCTTTCCTATCCTTCTCGTTTCGTGGCCGTCCACGGCCAGCCACCGATACACCGCTACGTTTCGTTCCTGGACGAAGCGTAATGCCTTCCAAGCAAATTGATTGAGCACTGCTTGAAGCTTCTTCCCGGGAATTTCTTGTTCCGTCTCATATCGCGTTGCCTTACGATATAAACGGGAAGAAACGACCGAGCAATATTTACACTACCTGACGTAATATCGCAAACAGAACCGGAAGTTACGCGAAAAAAACTTATAGAGAAAAAGAGCTACGTAATCATCTTGTGCGCGTGCATTTATAATTTTCTTTATTTAACAGCAGTGTGCTAAAATTTATTTTTTAAAAAAAACCTTTTTAAATTAAAATTTTAAACTGAAAAAGAAAAATTAAAGTAAAAAAAAACTTTAAGAAATTTTTAATTGTAAAATATGCAAAGAAACAAATTAAAAAATAAACTTTTTAAAATTGCCAGAGCTAATAGCTCGCGATTACTTCAAGGATCAGTATCAGCGAGAAAGCAGAAACGACTGTTTTCAATTGATGGGAGGCCAAGTCGACAACGAAGAATACCTTCGCGTTAGCGAGATCGCCGGGAAAAGGGTGAGAGATCGGGCGGAGAAAAGGGGTGGTAAATGAGGCGGAGCCAATCGTTTCATTGCATCAATAGTCGTAGCGAAGTTATACCAACTTTCTTGATAAATCCCGCTTACTTTGCGCCATAACATAACTTTACAGAATCGGAACCACGGCCATGGAAGAATTGCGATTTGTAACTTTAGATGAGGTCCCCCGCTACCGCGCCTTCCTTTCTCCCGCTCTCTTCAACTGTATTATCCCGTATTCCGTATCGGCGTGCTATCCTGGTACAGGAATTTTCCTACGAGCGTTTCTTCCGTTCCGGATTTCGACGGAAAGTCCTTCGGGATCTCTCTCGGTTACGATCGTCTTAACTCCTCGATCTCCTCGCTGTCTAACGGGTTCATAGCCCGTGGACAAATGCGAAGGGAAATATATATACGAGAAAAAACAGAGCGACATAACTTCTGGAGCGCGGCTTCCTTGTATAGATAGATACAATTTGCATACAATGCATCTTGAATCGATACTAAAAAGATACAGGTATTTCGCGGAGGATATTTTTAAGCAATCTAAGAAATTAAATATTGAAATTAAATATTGAAATGTTGTATTTTTCATGTGTACAAATCCAAATGTAAATTTTCTATACTTTTCTTTTGTAATACATATAAAACTTGTTCTTAAACTTTATGATTTATGATAACACAGTATTAATATACTTCATACAAACATATCTCTTTCTCTGATATTTCTATTTTAGATGAGTATAAATGACTCGTGGCGCAACATATGTGACAGAATCGTAAATCGTTTCTGCTGTTTAATCTAAAAAGACACATGTTCGTAGTTCAGGTAGTGCTAAATCGGATTAAAATCAGTTCGGAAGAACGAGATGTCCCCTTCTTGACAGGCGTGCACACGCCAGCCAGCCGCGCTGGTTGGACGAATCGGCGCTGATCTTTCAGGAATTCCGGTTCTCCGTTTCACGGATTTCCGTTCAGTGACGTTCGCCACCGCGAAGAGGGCTTTCGGCAAATTGGCATTCTTCTTTCGACCAGGACGATGGTGGATGCGCGAACGGGCGGGTTTGACGTTCGCCAGTTCCTTTGAACACGAGATCGGGGGTATCCGAGTGAAGTGATCTCCGGCTGCCAGGGTCGGCTCTTTTCTGCCTGTCTCTCTTCTTCTCGGGCTCGCGTCCTGTCTTTCTCCTTCTCTCTTTTCCACCTATCCCCTCTCTTTCTCACTGCCAGGTTCTTCTGCAGCGTTCACGGTGGCATTGTACGCGACTAATTAGTCGAAGCGCGAGATCGAGGAGTGAACGGCTTTAATTAACATTCCTGGCTCGCTCACCGCCGCCACCTTCTCGAAAGGGAAAATTGAAGGCTGTAAATGTCGGGAGAATCGCTCGAACCGAGGCGATGGCCCTCCGCATCCTACGCTCACCCCGAAATTAGACTTTCCGTCCCCGGATTTGAGCAGGCTCTAATTTTTCGTTTGGTAGTTAAAGCGGGAAGATAGAGAGGAAAGGGAAGATCTCTTTCACCACCGTGCTTTCGAGATATCGCATTACTCTTAGAACTGTTTCAAGTAGCCACCATTATTTTATCATCAGACTATACGTACATTGAAAAAGGACTATATGTACGTTGATTTTATGTACGGGTTCCAGTTAATTGAAGTAAGATTATTTTATTGTGACATTTAATTCGTAATTAATCTCTTATATATATATATGTATATACACGTATACTATATATATTAAAATAATGTATTAAATTTATTTGTTATTTTTTTAAGAAATTTACTATATTTATTTACTATTTTTTAAAGCAATTTACTATTTTATATCGCAAATTTGCTAGATGTGCTTAAATCATATTCAATATAGACTAAAGTTACCAAGGTAAAACGCGTACGTGCAATTTCAATCATTAATCGCCGTCGATGGATCGCGTCGAACGCGGAAGGTTAATTTTCCGCGAATAATTGGGATCTGGTTGATCGATCTAACTCCCCACCTAGAAGGTGGCGAAACGGCGTCTAAGTCATCCCATTCGTCTTCGGTAAGATACTCGGCAAAGGAGATCATCGATTCCGGTAGCGGGGCTAAGGAAAATTAAATGATGCAGACCCCCGTTGAAGGAGAGTTATTTGTCACGGTCGTTGAGGGAGTCTTCTTCCCTCTTCCGTTCGTTCTCGTCAGCCAGAGGGCGGAGAGGTAGTTCTCGCTTTTACCTCCACCTTCAGTGCTTGCTCCTCGTCCCTTTTCCTACGCTTCTGAGAATCCCGCTGTTTAACCTAACCGAACCGCTATTTGTAACGAGTCTATTACATTGAATGCGAAACGAGAGCGCGAACTTCGACCGGCGTTTACGATAGTAAGACTTTAGTCGTAAATTAATCTGCTGCATCTCAATTTTGTGCAATGTTATGCATTTTAATAGCGAATAATTGTCATCAGGCAAACTCTTAAAATGTAATTGTGCCATTTGTATATGATTATTTTACGTAAATATATAAGACATTAAAACCTAAAATTAAATTTTACGTAAATATATAAGATATTAAAACCTAAAAATATACTGTTTTTGTTATAAGTGTTGCTGTGTTGAGTATTATAATACAAATTTATGTGACTTGGTTTGAAATACATATATGTGTTTTAGAGTAAAACACTGCTAAAACTTAATTATGTTTGAAAAAATTACAAACCATTATTTGTGCTGCTTTTTGTAAATGTTATTTCATAATTTACTTATAAAAAAAAGAAATTTATTTTAATTATATGTTTTGTTATATTAGACAAAAAGAAAATTCATATAAAAACTTCTTGTTAATAATAGTCAAAATTTATTTTACTAGATATTAACGCTTGCTTTATACATATAGCCTCTTTAATAATAGATTTCTTGAAAATTCTCAATTAACATTTTCTAAGCGCGAATTTAATGGTTCAGTACAGCACACAGTATGTTGGAAAATTCGACGATAAAAAAAATCTGCGAAACGAAAGCGGAATCAAGCGCGGCTTTACGATAATGTCGGTGTCGTGGGTGACGATCGAGAGGGGCAGCTGTGGGTGCGCAAAAATGGAGCGTCCGACGTGGTAGCACACCACCGATAAACAACGTTGCATCGAGAGAGTGAAGGTACCTACTCCTCTTCATCCCTTTTCCTCTATCTGCAGCGAATATAAATTCACAACACTTGCAAATAACTGCCGCGCGTTGCAGGATCGACGCGACGATCCCTCCGAGCAGGCCCTATCTTTTCCTCTTTGTGCTTTATGTTCGCGTGACCAGACATCGAGTGGTCTTTTATTGCCGGTGCTCAGTTTCAAACTAATGCGTGTTAATTTCATTAGGATTGACTTACATTGGGCAATAATTCACGTGCCAAGTTGATCTAGAATATATTAAAATTTGTAAGAATTATTCTATAATAAGAAAAGCATTTTTTTGCAACTAAAAAAATGTAGAAAGAGAACTATAAATGTTTTGCGAAATCACAATCAAATGCTATGTTGAACAATTAATAAAGTAAAATATTGCAATTAAATAATAATAAATACGAGAATACATAAAAGGAAGATCACATTTTGTAATTTTTTTTCGTATATACATCGCATTATTATATTTTACCAAAAATAATTATGAGATTTTATCGTCAAATTTTCCAACATACCGCGCACCATACTATCATTAATAAAGTGTAACATGTCTTCAAAAGATATGTAAATTTATTTTCTATGTAGATATGTGAACCTATTTTTAAATATCATCGAACACCGGAAAAATTAGTAACTTTTAGTTGCGCTCTTTCTTTATTCCGCAATGTTACGACATTAACAGTTTTCGCTCTCAAGCTTTCCACCCTATACCTCGCGCAATATCACGTTCTCTTTGCCCAGCATACTACCCCTATATCTGCTTTCTCTTTCTCCGTAGGGGGCACAGAGCGGCGAGTCGAATCCGGAGTGCGCGGGAAGAGGGTGAGTTGCTCGCCCCGAACCCCCCTCTCGCGATAACTTTTTCCTTCTCCGCTTGTACCGTGCTCGAATTTATGCCGGACGGAGAATTAATGCGTGACAGATTTGTAGTTATTACGAGGAGGAGGCGGAGGCGGGATGGAAAGAGTAGGAAGACGAGTGGCCTGGCCTCACTCAGCCCGAGGGAACGAGCGGCAGCGAGTGAGACGGAGAAACAAGGAGGCGAAGATGAAGGAGAACGACGATAAGGGATGGTAGCGAGAGAACAAGCGAGGAGCGCAAAAGGGGAGAGACGGGAGGAGATGCAGAGAGAGACGGACAAAGAGGGCGGCGGAGGCGCACGAAGGTTTCGCAGGGCATCGGAGGCATGGCCGGGCAAAGGCAGTGAGGTATTCGGGCAACGATGGCGGCGGAAGTGAGCCCATTACTTATTATAACTGCCTGGCGAGCGAGCGAAGCGAGCGAGGAGCGCCTGTCAGGCATCCATCATCGCGACGAATGGCCTCGCTGCCAATAACATCCGCCGTCATCGCCAACTTTTCGCGGCCTTGCTTCGCGCTGCCGCCACTGCTGTTACCACCTCCAACTCGCCGCTTCTACCCTTCTTCACGGTCGCCGACAACGCGGTCGCCGCCGCTGCCACCCCCGCTACTTGTTTGTATTAATTTCCTCGCGGAAGCAACCCCTGAGCGAAAAGACTATTGACGCAGAGTGAAAGTCATAGAGCGATCTTTGTCCGTATTTTCGCAAGGTTTCCTAATGGAAAAGCTGGTGTGATCAATGTCGATCATGCAACTCAAATCTATCATGTTCTTGTTACAGTGCAAAACCTATGTTAATTTATTTATTAAAAAAGTATAAAAAATATCTCTGTTAATTTAATTTAATTTGTAATTTTATTTGAAATTGTATTTAAATTAATGAAATTTTCATAGAAATTTATTTATTCTTGGAAATTGTGACTGCGTAATTTTCAAAATCAGGCTCTGGTTAAATTAATAATTGATAAAATTTTTTTTTTTTTTTTTTTTTTTTTTTTTTTTTTTTTTTATCTCTATTCGCGCAAATGAAATTTTATGACGGAACAATCGGAAAGCAAAAAGAAATAATCTCTTAATCAGAATTTTATTAAAGTGACATCTCTTTTTGTATGACATTTGACATTTAATTACATCGCTAAGTGGCATCAATAATATTGGGAATAAAAGGATTCAACATACAATCGCGCAAAAACTTTTTAAATCAATTTCTGATCTCGATAGAGATCAATTGCGATATTTAATTTCATGGAAATATAAATTTTGTTTAACTAAGTGATTTTTTTTTATGCAAGAGAGATGTAACGCGTTGATCATAACCGCATTCAAGATCATATAAAACACAGTCTCGAGAAGAAATAGCGATAGCGAAACGAACGATGCGATACGTACTGGAAACAATATGTTGGTTACACGCTTCGCCTCGAAGAAATAATTCAAAGGGCGATCACGATTAAGAGGATAGGAGTGCTCGTACGACGCGGCACGATCTCGCCCCGTAATCGATGGTTTAAACGAGCAACGGCTATCGCGACTCGTCTTTGATACGTAGCGGCGTAACGAGTACTGGCCTTCGGCGCTTCGCGAAGTAATGCAGGTATCGAATGTTATGAGCGGAGATATACGTAACACGTAAAGTAATACCTTTATCCTGAGCACGCGCGCGCGCGCGCTTGCTCGTGTTTGTGTGTGTGTGTGTGTGTGTGTGTGTGTGTACCGTTGCGTACATATGTATTATACACCACGTAGTATAGGAAGTCGCTTTATGTCAGAGATCGATACTCATAAAATGTTTCGGCACGGTTAGGTGCTTCTTCTGCCCCTCTTCTCCTCTTCCTCCGCCACTCCCCGATCCTCTCTTTCTCCTCTTCGCCTCACTGTCTCTATCTATTCATCTGCCTTCTCTTCCCCTTTTCCTATCCTTTCGGTATCTTCAACGAGAGAGGGCCGTATCGCCGACGTATTTACGATCGTCGTAAGCCTCGATCGTAAGGTTCGCCGTGGATGTCGATATCGAGCCTGCTCTCTTCCTATCTCCTTTCTTCGCGCACTCTTCTCCTCCCCGCGCCTTTCTTTCCATCTATCCTATCGCGGTCGTTTCTGATCGTTGCGCGCACCGAGAATCCAAAGCCGCGCAATAATTTCTCGATTCTCGATATTTGTCACGATTGCTTCTTCAATTGCTTACGCTTCCACCACACGTTCGCGTAATCATACAATTTCAATATTAATTTTCAATAAAGTCTAATATCATGCTTCATTTTATGCAAAAATTGCATGCACGCGAAATCTGAGCCGTTGGGTTTAATAGTTTTACGTCTCATTTTTCTCATTACGAGTATAGTTTAATAATACAAACATTGTGTAATAATGTAAACATTATCTTCCTTTTACTATAGTTAATATTTAAGACATAGTTACTATATAGTAAGCAACACACACTAACTTATCAATTTTTTTAATGCTTTATTTGATTGCTTTCTTACTTGTTCTCTGAATTACATTTTATCATGAATTTATTATATGACAACACAAAAGATCAAGATTTTACTAACTTTCACTTCTAGGTTTAATAATTAAGATTAAAAAAAAATAAGTAAAGAACTAAATAAAATTCAATTTGATGAAATAATGCATTATACGTAGTCTAACGTAACGTCCCTCCATCCGCACGTTTCGGAGGAACACGAATGATCCAGCAACGCATATCCACCGTCGGTCAGTTAGGCTGGGCATATGGCAGGTCGTATCTATGTAGCCAGGCGGACAGCTGGAGTGACTCATGGCGGATTACAGTGATTGCTTGTTTATGGTCATTAACATCCTCGTGGTCCCATAACTACCCCGCATGGCATCCTATCCCATCAGCAGGCCCCACCATACGTGTTACATGCTTACGTATATGTATACGCAGGTATATGTCGGATGCATCCTGTACATCTGCACGTGCATTCATATATCAGACAGAGAATGAGAGAGAGAGAGAGAGAGAGAGAGAGGAAAGATAGCAAAACGATGGACTTTGAAGTAATTTGATTAATAAATAAGTTCCCATATTCAAAGTTTTCCATACCGCGATTT
>QVOB01002802.1:0-21723 GCA_014839585.1 Pseudomyrmex concolor | reverse complement strand
TGTGTGTGTGTGTGTGTGTGTGTGTGTGTGTGTGTGTGTGTGTGTGTGCAGCTTTTAGAGCTGTTCGGTGAAAACTAAACTTTTTTAAACTGTTCTTGCAGAAAAGAGAGAGAAAACACACACGCCGATATTTTCCTTCCAATTCGGATGATGGAAAAATATAGGAAAACTTATTTTTTTTCACCCGTGTAATAAAACGCGACAGATTAATTTATCGACTTGTCAGCAATTGATACGTTCTGTTCACGGCTTGACAGTCTTCCCACTCCGGTTGAGTGATTTTCACTTTGCGCTTCTCTCCAATTACCGTGCCTGATCATTACGCGGATAGATTGTATCTCTCGTTACAGCTCAGACTTTCGTATAATTATATCTCGTAAAATGTAATCGTGCGTGAAACCTATAATTTTGCAAAGAGCTTTCGCGCGCGTTGAGATGTGGCGAAATTGTCATCGGCGGTGTGCGTTCTTTTCTTTTCTTAATAACATTAGAAAACGAATACATCTAGTTTGTGATGCTGCTAATAAAGTTTGACTAACATTTTATAGTTAAACTCCTGTTTTTATATATTCGATAGATGGAACGTTAAGAGATACGTGTAGCTGTACGGCAATAAAACACGCGCGAAAGATAATTGCGGTGCAGATAACATGACAAGTTTGTGTCGGCGAAATCGCGCGCGTCGGAAAAATCACGAACAAAAAAAAAACAAAACAAAACAAAACAAAACGTTTTCGCGAATCTAGATGAATTTTATCTGCAACCTGTCGTCCGCTCTTTCGGTTGTTTGCACGACGGAAACATGTCATTAAAACTATTGGTCATCAACTGACCAGCGATATAGGGAAATAAAAGATGAAACGAATGAACGACATGAAAAAAGACATGTTTTTGAATGCAGGCAACGGTGATGTAGATGTTGATAGGTGTGCGAGGTAGCTTGTTTCCGTTATGATAGCAACGGGTATGCCATAGTATGCACCACCGAGTAAGCTAATTACCGCAGTATTTTAGCCGCGTGAAACTACCAGCGATAGCTCGCAGATTGCGAAATTGCATAGTGACTTTGCAAAGGGAAATATTCGAAAAGATTAATATGATTTATTATTGCAAAATCGGTAAGCCCTGTTCGTTATTATAAATATTCAAACTTGCCTTCGAACGTTAAGCTCGCATTGAATACAATCAAAGATGATTAGAATCTTATGAATCTCTTATTCTGTATATCATTATCATTTTTATTATCAAATTAAAAGATAAGGAATTTTTGTCTTTGCAATTTTATTTTCGATGTATACATTCTTTACTTTTAGTTACTTAAACGCTATGTATAAATTAATTGTACGGGATTAGAGTAAAATCTAAATTACTTCGTACATAGCGTTTGAACGCCGATTTAGATTTCACTCGAAGCCCGTGACTCGATAACACTATTTAACCGCTATTTAACCGCTCGGCATAAATTAGCACGAATCATTATGCGAAACTTTAACAAGAGAAAAAAAGAAAAAAAAAGAGAAAAAAAGAAAGAGACATGAAGAAGAGAAAAGATCTACCGAGAAAATGGTCAGACCGTTAAGTAGTGAGGGTAGGGACGAAGGGTAGGAGGAGAGGGATTGGGTGGAGGGTTGATACGTTCGAAGAGGGTAGCGTTGATGCAGTCGCACCAGCCAGTCAGTGGTTGCTACGGCACAGTAGCGCGCGCGCGTGGCTCTTTTCGAACCGTTTTCGGGCCTATCGTACGTGACAATCTGAGAAATTTCGTATCAAGAGAAATGACACAAGAAGTTTTCTCTCACTTAAAATTGATTCGATAATCGCCGGTCTCGAAGGTCATCGCTTTTTCTCGTTTCCCGCCGTTCAAAGTCCCAAAATCTTCGATGGTGATCCGCGTGACGTTCAAGTGACAGAAAAAGATAATGGCTTCTTGCAAAGTATTTGTTTTCCCAATTAGTCGTAAATACGCATGTGAATATTTTAGTAGAGCTCTGGAAATATTTCGCGAGTAACGCGAATAGTGTGTATTAACGTTGACACATCTCATCGTCTTGTTCGCGCGCCGTAAAATAGATCTTCAAAAAAACAAAATGATAGAGTAATCAAACAGGTGGACTTTAAACGACAACGAGAGAGCTCTTGAAATCTAACTAATGAAGCGTCCTGCGTGGCTTAGCTTGTGATTCGGTTACAATCATATCTCATGCTTTTATGACATCGATGATTTATCACGATGGGATTACATCGCCCATTATTGATCGTCCATTGAGATGACTTCCCATTTACTCGAACACATTCATCGAAAAATATCTATCTATGAAAAATATGAAAATTTCCAAAAAGAACGAACAGAGAGAAGCATCATAAGAAGAGAATAGAATTACCTTTTGCTTTTTCTTTTCCGTTTTTATATGTTGAATAACAACCGCATGTTCCTTCGCATAAATATCAGAGACAGAGAGAGAGAGAGAGAGAGAGAGAAATTTTCTCTTTTATGATTTTTCAAGTTATATACATGTTCTATCTAAAATCTTTATTTTTACTAGCCACTACAACGCACAGTTGATAAGCATTAACAAGGTATTTTTTTATTTTTTTCTTTCACGCCGAGAGATAAGAAATGCTGTCATCGTTAAAAGAAAAGCAAATAAATTCCTCGACGACGAAATTAATCAACTTAATCGCGTGCGAAATTCGTGCGATAAAAACGTGTCAAAAGTTTTTTTCCCCGCCCGCAGCTTGCTCTGAGCTCGATGCGATAAAGTGTCGTGTGCGCGACTGATATTTCCTACGTACCTACGTGAGAAGAAATTCACTTACAAGTAAAAAATACCATTTCCAAGGTAAAGAGTAATCCTATATCGTGTCGACATTTTCTTTCCATTAGCACTGTACTTTGAGTTTAAATTACTTTGCTGTAACACACTATAATATTCCATATGCAGCTTTCGTATATGAAACTGTATTTAAAAGCCGTTGCTCGTACGATCTAACCTCATACGTCCTTGGATAATTCGATACAAGTTTTTGATATTATCGTTGTATAATCTCAAATAAATTACTTTCCAGAGCCTTGACCAAAACATAATCTAACTTTCTGGTAGAAAACAATGTTGCGCGACGTTAAAAATTCAGACTTTGCGTAAAAACAAGCAGCGGCAAAAATTGCGATTTCAAGTTCTCTCAGAGAATTAAATTTGTTTTTCTCAAATAGAAACTTTAAGACATACTATCCGAGCCACTCCATTGAGGTTTTGATCCATGACAATTCATGTAATGACATTTGAGTAAGATGTGGATACATAATCTATTATGTCCCATTTAATTCTCGACTGAATTATGCGGTCGCTTTGTGACATTTTCGATGAAAGTTCGACGAAGATTCTTTGACCGAATTCGGTGAATCGCATCAGTAACTCGGTTGACTTCCAATTAGCATTAACTTTGCCGCTTAATTCAATCACGTCGTATAAAAGTTTTACGTATTTAAAGTTTTACGCGTACTCGCGCGACTTATTACTTAATATTTATTTATTTTGACCTGAATATCAAACGGTTTTCTGTTGCGGAAATGCAATATATTTATTGAAGAAACAAATAATAACGTTTCAGTCAAGTATCTTCATCGTCAATTAATGAAAATGTATCTCTGACTGATAGTTTGATAACACGTTTAATTATTGTACATACGTAATGTAACCTCTGCACACATGCTACGAAAAATATGAATACTATAGAACGTAATATTAATCGTCATATATTTATCATGCAGAAACAAATAAGAGAGAGAGAGAAAGAGGTGGATCAAATTATATTAACTGCTATAAATGTAAATCAAGACAATACATATAACCATTACATATCAAGTGAATATTAATTACAATGATACACATATATTCAATAAGATCTAAACGTATGTAAAAGAAAACAAAAACATTTTATATTCTGAGAAAAAATTGCTTGGATAAAAAAACCGACCGTTTTTTTATTAGTGACTGACAAGATTACGCACGTGTTGCGTTAGATTATTTTATTAAATTATTAATTATTCGCGCGCACACACAGAATCAGTCGTTTGACCTCGTGATTGCTCAATCATTTCGGTGAAAATCAATTGATTCGACGATAAACAACGCACCATTAATATTACGAGTGAATTCCCGTCAACGGAATCGATTTTTTAATACCACTACCGTAGCGTAATTATGAATATTTAGTAGTTTATGCACTCTAAAAGCGACAATACGTATATTATCGAATTTTCGGGTTACAAATAAAATCATTTGAAAAATATTACAGGCGATAGATTAAAAGCCCGAAAGGGGGCTTTTAACAAACGTATTTTCACGTAATTCGCAAATCCGTGATATCTGTCGCTCTCCATCGTTTAACGAAGATAATTGATTATATTATTCATGAAATTCGTGACAAAACCAGATGGCTTATGAATGAGTTTGTAGCACAATATAACTTCGCGCTATTTTATTACCGGGATAATATTATTAAAGTGATAAAGAATAGCAAAGAGAGAGACTGAAACAATTAAATTGCAGCATTTATAACTTGCGCATTTCCTCTCAAGAGAGATGCCATGACAACATTAAAACAGTGTTAAAAGTAAATAACGCAAATATAAAATTTTAACCGTTATAAGAGATATTTTGTAAAGAGAGATTTTTATTCGTTTGCTGAAAAAAGTTGCTTTTGAAGTTGCTCATTAAAATTACGAAACTACAAAATCTCATATTAAAAACCAATTTTTATATTAAAACGTTTAAGTTTTATTTAAAAAAAAAAAGGAACTTTAATTCTGAGAGAGTTAAGGAGAGAAAAAAGAGAGAGAAAAAAACAAATTTCGTCATTTCTGCCATCACCTATATTTTCTATTTTTGACAGCAGTCACCAATACTTTTCTTCTTTTTCGCTATACCGAGCATGGCACTGGCCATGTAGGAATAGCGAGCAACAGGTCGTCCAAGAGTGACACTCGGTCGTGCTTCTATTGAACGATCACGCGCGTTGGATTATAAAGCGTTTTTCAGCGGATCAAAACGCAGGTCCGCCTTGCAGAAAGAAATCGCACAAGAGCGACATGCAGTCGCACAAACTTCACAAGGTAGAATTAAAGCCGCGCAACAGGTATACAGTCGGCAAAAGAGCAGGTTAAAAACGATGGATTCTGATCCGTCCATTCCGTTCCGCAAATTCGTTCAAAAGTTCGTCGCGACTTTCCTCGGGGATGCGTGTATAATCCACGTCCAAGTTTTTAATTACGCGAAGCCCGAGGTCGTTATTCACGCGCGACCACACGATTCGCGCATCTGCAATTTCTCGACCATGCAACGTGCTTCGTGATCGAGCAATTTAAACTTGCGGTTTGCATGATACCACCTGCGGGTTCGAAGCGCGGAAAATGTATCAGAATTCGATAGCGGACTTGACGGCATTCGTGTAAGAATCATTTCTCGATATCGGCGAAACTTCGGTTTGATATTCGCGTAGAACGCACTTATGTCTCTTGTTGTTTTTGGACTTCTATGTGTATACATATATATATACATATATGTATACATATACGTATATATGTACAGGGTGTCTGAGAAATTTTAACACAGAAGTGTGAGCCGAAGTTGAGTCAATCTGAACCGAAAAGTCTGTATCATTTTGTAAAAATTCGCAATATTGAGGTATTAATTATTTTTATATTTCGGCTGTGTCAAAATTTTTCAAATATCCTGTATAATGATCATACACGCGTGTTCGAAGTTATTTTTGTCGCGCCGCTGATACATCGTTGTAGTATCAGGAGCGAAACATTCGCCGATAAAACCGAGCATCTATCACAATCGTCCGGAAAATAACCGGCTTAATGCCCGATTAAACACAAAACGTTAAAAAAAAAAAAAAAAAAGAGCAACGAGAACGAGCAATGGGTAATAAGCAATAAATATTGTTTTTTGTTTTTCAAAGAGCGAGCTAGAAATAAGTCGTCGTGAAAACAATAGCGAGATCGAGGTCGGCGATAAATCCCTTCTGACTTTTGCGCGTAAAATGACACAGTTCAAATCGCGGATGAGGAGCGAGCGACGAGTAACCGCGTTAATGCCCCATATTTCACCCTTTTCTGTAAAAACATTGTAGAATCGTTGTTGAAGGCGCCGGGGATCACGTATAAATGTTTCGCGAAGCGCGTATGTCGAGATGTATATAATAAAAGCAAACGTGAAGGATCGTCACGACGACACATGTACATTACCTACGTGTGTATATTACCCTCCGTGCGTCTTCGAGACCATCACCGATATTGTCTCAGTGATATATGTGTCGTGACATATATATCCCTTCGTGACGTTTATGCAGTCATCTTCTGTGTAAATCGTGACGTATATTGGGATTATTAAATTTAATTTCTAATTAAATTAATCCCGATAATCGTCGATGTATTGTAGCTCAAAACGTTTTTTTTTTTCGTTACCGGCATTTTCGACAAAATATATTCAAATCTCTTTTTTTTTAATAGAAAAAATAAAACTTAAGAATGTCTTATCTAAATATTGAAACTTCGAATTATGTTCTAACATTAGTGTGTTTACAACGACTCGATTTTATACACATTATCTATTTTTAAACTAACATACAATATTTGCGTTTCTCTCTCTGTGTCTCTAAAAGTGTCATCAGATTGAAAGTGGTACGGCGTAACAGCATTCCAGTCGTGAATCAGTCTCGGCTCATCTCTGACGCACGTTATACATACGAAATACGGGAAAACGAGGATCAATCGAGCCTCCCGCAAATTCGCGCGAACACGTCCTTTCCGTCGATCGTGCGCGAGACATCCGATCTTCCGTTCGTAGCCAACATCGCTCGACCGTTCGATATTGCCAAGGAAGAGCGACGTAAATCATCGTGAATTCAAAGCCCGAGGGCGAACAAGGCAGGGAGGGAAACAGATAAACAGAGAGAGAGAGAGAGAGAGACAGACAGACAGATAGATCTGCAACACAACATCAAGATCGCAGACACACTCTCATCTCTTGTCGAAAACCTGGAATATAGTAACAAGCAATATTATTTGCGCCGATTATGACGTCATGAAGTTTCTGCTCCTGGCATTGCTGAGCTGCGTCTGCTCGGCCGACGATCGACGCTCGAGATCAACCAAGCAATGGACCAGGAGAGTCGACATTCCGAAGATCGAGAATGTCCTGCGCGCGCCGTCATTTAGCAGATTCCACGCGATGGACTCGATGACGGACACGTTTGAGAGACTACGTCATTACAACTTTTTCAGCGATGACTTGGTGGCGGTGTCGCATCATCCGATCAGACACCGGCGTCATCAGTTACGATCGACCCAACCTAAACGGGGAACGAACGATGTCGTAAGTTGGCCGGTGAAAAAGGAAGCGGTGGTCGAGGGCGATCTCGTTCTGGGCGGCCTAATGATGGTGCACGAAAGAGAAGACACAAATACGTGCGGGCCGGTGATGCCTCAGGGAGGTGTGCAGGCGTTGGAGGCGATGCTGTACACCCTGGATATCCTCAATAAGAGAGAGATCGTGCCGGGAGTTAAGATCGGGGCGCACATACTCGACGACTGTGACAAAGACACGTACGGTCTCGAGATGGCAGTGGATTTCATCAAGGGTACGTAATATTATACGTTGATTTATCGACGACCTTCTCTTGACAATATTATATGTGACGAATTGTTCCCGTGTGAAAAATAAAAATTACACGGAGAACAAAAGTTAATGAAAAACTGTAGGATCAGACTCTTTTTTTTTTTTTTATCTCGCTTTTGAAGGTGATATTTTTCAACGCAATGTGAGAGCACGTAATAGCAGAAAGCTTATCTTTCATTACCGGAATATAACGGAGGAATCAGATATGTATGTTTGTTTTGGGTATTGTTTGTCGAGTAAATTTATTTATCTTTGGACTCGCGGCTTGCTCTCTAATTAACGATTAACGCCGAGTTGATTTTCATTAGAAGGATCATATACATGCGCACCCTCTTTATAAAGGGGATCAATACATGCCAATACGATGGAGCACAAAGCGTTTTCATCGAAGTGATATATGTACAATGCTAACGACACATATCATTAGTATACTATCGCAAGAGAATGGTATGATAACGAGTCATTGTCTCGGAAAGCAGCACGATGTAACGTCGATAATGACGTTCAATAACAAGCGGTTTGCTTGCAAATACATTGCTTCAATAAGCCGGTCCTTTATAGTACCGGTTATTCGTGTCGGAAGTCGTACGATAATATTTTGATATAGAAATTTATTGTCCATACGATTTGATACAATCAAAAAAAAAAAAAAAAATCATATCCGCGGAAGGGAAGATCGCGATGTGTATAGGTAGACATTTTTGACGGTTGAAAATCTAATTGCGCGCGACCGGAACGGCAACGGAGACCGAATTACGCGAACGATAATTAGACTAACAATTTTGCACATTCGCGTTATAAGACTATGAGCCTCGCTTCATCCGTAACACATGCTGCATGCGGCAAAAACCGAGCACGGTGCGCAATATCATATGAATATTCTACTTAGCATTAACGGTAGTTCAGGCAAAATTAACTTAGCGCAGACACTGAATATTTAGTCGGCAGCCTTTACGCGACCGTAACGAGCGATTCTTTTTTGATATTCTCTTTTTAAGAATATGAAAAAATTCCACACATGCACGGAGATGTCTTCCGCGAGAGGTGGTGCTCGGTCTCCTTCCTCTTCTTTTTTGCGGCGAGAAACGAGATACGTGACTTTCGAATAATGTAAGAGTTCTCCGCGAAAAAATGGAAAAGCGCGTTCGCCATTCGTTGATTTTGAAGCAACGGAAAAGGAAGACCGACGATGTTTAGTTGTTGAATTTCAATACGTTTCTCGGAAAAATACACATTTTGTGTAATATACGCGGACGAGCAATTTTATTAGCAACAATAAACAACTTGATCGCGTGGGAGCTTAACTTTTTACGGTATAAAGATTATGCAGCTACATATCGAACTCGGTAACAATTTGTGTAAGACAAATGGGAGGCGTATTTCACAGTTGTTACAAGAGTTACGTTATATTATGCATGGAAGGTTACACACAGGGATTGGGAAAACTTGAGCTTAAAAAGCGCGCACACGGCGCGCGCACCTACATTGTATGTATGCACATATATAGTTATTTTGATCTTAACGCGTGATATCCGTCATTTATTTCATATAACGTCCTGTGTGCATTTACTTGCGCACTTCCGAGACTCGTTAATTATTTTTCCTCACTATATCCCTGACGCACATTCGTAATTTCGCGCTTCCGTTCTACTTTCCGTAAAAGCGTGATCAAAAAACTTGGTATCTCGCCGCTGTGAACTTAGACTTTAAGAGAGAACGCTGCACATTTATCGTTTTTACACGCGAACGCGTTCGCACTCCGTTTTCTCAAAAGACGAAACACAATTAAAGTCGAATTTACCGTGGCTAATATCTATTCTTAAAGTAAAAGATATACAAAAATCACTTTTTACGAGCGAAAAATATGAGAGGAATTTGAAGAATACAAAGAATAATCGCCATCGCGCGTGTTTGTGAATCTCTTGATACTACTTGTTTTTTTATCGTAATTTTGAACGAATTATTTTTAATGTAGTCATTATTTTTTTCTCCGTTCTTTTTGCTTAAAGCTATAATTACACTCTAATTTTTTATAAAAATTATTTCAAAACAGTTATCGTAGTTTTGTGAATTATTTTTTAACCTACTTTTCTTCATCCTGCGTTCAATTAATTACTAAATCTCAGAGAACCAAGAAATTGCAGAATGATGCTCGGAAATCTTTGCATTTTCTCGAATATCATTAGCACTTCACTGGTTCTTGGAATTTCTAACGACCTCATTGAGCTAACGCCATCTCGTGCGCTGATTATTGCTTTTGGAAAATATTTAAGAAAGATCTTATTTTCTCTCACTATCAAATATAATATATTGTCTAATATATATAATTAAAATACATAATACAAATAAAAAATTATGAATATTAGAACAATATCGCGGTTAAAAACACTTTCCATGAATGGCAAGAAAAAAAGAAAATAAATTTAAGTTATGCACGTGTGGAACATGTACTGCATACGGGTATTCATGTATGTACATACGTTTAATTTAAACGCTAATTCAGAGAAGCAAATTAACTTCGCAACTACTTACGATGCGATCGAGCAAGCGATCAAAAGTTTCGTTCATATTGCCGTGATAACATACAGACATTTACATACATATATATATTATTCATATTCATGTCATGAATCCTTTTCTAACAAATTCTTCCATTTAAGAGTCAAATAGAGAGAAAAAAGAATTGAGTTTAAGTTATATTAAATTTCGTTGAGCGCGAAATACCTTGGCGGTTTCATTAAATAAGGGTGATATAATCTTGATGTTAATAAATACGAAGCGCAAGCGTATATACACTCTCTCTCCCCCGGTGTCGTTTATTAGCAGTATAAATTTGAAACGGCTCCCGATTATACGGGCGCAAGTTCGGGGTCGGATCCATGTCGTCACGGACAGTTGTGTGCTCTTGGGGAAACTCTACACTCCGACACCGCGCTGTCAAGACAAAATTGTCAACCCTTGCTAGGTTGTACCGCCGGCAATAACGTCAAGGGAAGACCGCGAGAATTTTACCCGACATCTCCATCCGCTCGCGAGTTTCAAGTTTCGGGCTTCTCAATGCGTGCTCTGTTGCCGCGGGAAAACGAATTATCGTCACCAATTATCCACGTTGTCGTGACCGAAACTTTCTGCCTGACAATTTAGACAACTCCGTGACTTTCCACCGGGATTGCTCGTGATATTTTTTTTTTTTTTACGTTGTACACGTCGGGCTTCGTCCTCAAGGAAATGGCAAAAAATTCTGGAATTACGGCGAGTGAAAAGGAAGTTTCTTTTTTTAATTTCAGCTCTTTTGAAGTTTGACAATCTTGAAATAAAATTTCAAAGCAACGACGAGATTCGACGTATCGCGCATATTACGTTTTGTTACTGTAGATATTTTTATTTTTATAGATATTTTTATTACTTGTCTATTAAAGAACTTGTGTAGAGATAATACTACGAAAAGACTTTATCGCGGCAAAACCGTTTATAGTTTTATCAGTGCTCAGTTGTTATTTCATTTTTCATTCTCTTCAGCCATTCCCGAGAGCTTTTTCTTATCGCACACACAGCAGATTTAGAACATTTAGCGTCAGTAAAAAATGAACGTGAAGCAAAGAAATGGAAATAGATAAAAAATGAAACCACATTTTGAAATAATATGAATAATCTAAAAAGTCACTGCTTAAAAAATAGGGTTTGGTCCGAAATTTATATTTTTTTTTTATCTCCGTTGAACAAGATAACTACTACCGCACATGTTCGATCGCATCTTTGACATCCTATTCATCTTGAATATTTGATCGCATAAATTTTTGCTCGACCCGCATTATAGTCCGTGATCACGACAGACGTCGACAAATGAGATAGATAGAAATCAGCGATAAGGAACGATTGTCGGCACTTTGTTTATACAGGGACAGGTTAATCCGAGATAATATTTGTGGATATTAAATTCTTCTAAAGTGAGATTTGCATGATATTTTTCGTAACAATATATATATACACCTGTTTTCATCGCTTTGATCGGAAACTGACTGTACAAAATTCGATATAAAAGAAATTTATAAAATTTGAATTATACAATCGATAATAAGGCACACTTTTATGAGACCTTTACTCGCTATCTGCAAGTGAACACGCACGAACGAAATATTCGACTCTTTCATCGCGAAAGTTTATTCAATTTTACCTGACTGTATGCCGCTGACTGTGTCAGCGACAGGATAATAAAAGTATCTTTGATCCGAGAAAAAGACAGCGTAGAAGAGAAAAATCGAGGAAAGAGAACAGGGAAGAAATCGCGAAAAGATTGCGAAAGATTTCCGCATTTACGTCAGCCATCGTTTATCCGCGATCCTTTCGGTGTGAGCCAAACGCAGTTAAACCAGCCGGTGAAATACGTCTGCAGTTTCATGGGAGCATGGAACATTCCAAGATGGCACCAATGGGAGCTTTTGCTCTATTTTATCAATTCAGCCCTCGGGGCTGGTCGCGCCGCGAAAAAACCGGCCAACGTACGTAGTTTGCTATTTCACACATGAGACCGTCCGGACGATTAAACCCATTTCAAAAGAATGAAAAAGTTCGATCAGCAGATACAGTTTTTGTTCGCCGCAACGCGGAGGCACAATGAATACGCGGTATAGATACATTTTTCTCTTCGAATTGAACGGGTTGGTTAAATTTTATTTGTATCATCGTAATTTATTTCGCGTGTCTACGTGATGAATTGTTTCTCTAAAAACAAATACATATGTAAAACAATCACTTTTCATTAAAATGCATAATATAGCGATATCATCGATACATTATTAATAACACTCAATTGAGTGTATCTATTATAAATTATGATATACTCGATTATACAGAGCTGCGGAGATATGACATATAAATTTTAGAAGAAGAGTTTTCTTCAAATGCTTTTATAAATTCCGTTGCAATCTATCTTCGAGCTTGTTACATTTTTCCGTTCTCGCACACGCACACACACACACACACACACCAGTAGTAGAGTGTAAAGAAAAACGAGCGCGAGTGAATGGTTTGTAGTAATGGTGCGTAAATGATTTTATTCGCTAGTTTATTGCGAGGAATCTTGTTGAGAGGCAACACAAGGCGCTTCCTTAACTTCTAGATTATTATTCTACTCTTTTCATCAAAGCGCTGCTGCGAAGCAAGTGTATAACACTTTCTCTTTATTTTCGTTTTCAAAATGAAGCAACACTACACGGAAACAAGCAATACTACACGAAAAGCTTCAGAAGAGCTTCAACTTCACTCATAGCTGATTGATACGAATTCTTTATAAATTAAATAAACACACAAATGCGTCAAACAAGCGCTCGCGGGCACGTCGATCAATATTAATTAACACTAGCTGCATAAACAATATTAATTTTAATTAAAAACATCATGTTCGAATTATAGCAGATGCGCGACCGAATTGCCACATGTGTTCGTGCTTCGGACACTAAACTATGACTATTACAACTACTGTGTGTGAGTGTGTGTGTGTGTATGATTTGCGAATTGGAATCGTGTTAGTGTCATTTTCATACAAACATGTCTCGTGGATATTCCAATTCACTTCGGACACCGCATCAGGCTGTTCTTGAACCTTGATGAACTAAAATGTCCACGAAACGTTTGTATGAAAATGACACTAACGCGATCTCAATCTGCGGGAACTATACACACAGAAGGGAATTTTTTTTATTTTGTTTATTTTTTTATCTTTTGCTTTATTTTGTTTATTTTTTATCGCGCACTTTTATCTGTTGCAAAGCGTCTTAGGTTCGGATTTAATTTGTACTTATCTCGCGACGCCACATTTCATCGCTCTGACAAAGCAAAAGTTTTTATAAACATACGCCGCTAACGAAAACACTGTGTACACCAGCGTTGTTCGGGTTGTGCTCATTTGAGAGGGACGTGATAAAATTGTGCACGCGCGACGCGATTTAACCTTGCGGCAGTTATTTGTTGAACACGGAATTACTTTCGCGCTGTGAGATATCCGCGCGTTATCTCCATGAGTAGACAACGATGCAAAAACAAACTAAAAAAATAAACGTATTTCGGTAACATTCATAGAAGAGAAAGGAACAAAGTGCGGAAATTGTGCGGCGCGATGAAAAATATTGCGCATTTTATAAAAGGTACGCGTATTCGATTTGCAGTAATATCAGCTGCCAGATTCTCGAACGTTTTGCAGAGTTCGCGCACATTTATGTATGTACACGCGTACCATGTACGTATGCATATATACGTTGATACGTCCTACATTAAATACTATACGAAAAGCAATTTCGATTATATCCTCGGGATATGGCACCGACAATGTTTCGTTAAATGCAGGTAAAAATCGATTTTACCTTGGCTTGGTCGTTTGACGCGCTATGACAACCGTTTCGTGTTTTTCGATAAAATTGCAATAAAAAAATTGAGGTTGACACAGTTGAAAAATGTATCTCGCTTACCAGGTGTTAGTTTCGTAACGTTAGTTTATTAGTTACAAAGAGAAAGAGAGAGGAAGAGTGTGTGTGTGTGTTGCTTAATGAAAAATAGGTTAATAGCTTTTCCAATTGAATTATTGTAAAAATATTAGATACAAATTGATGCGGAGAGAGATTAGAAACAACATTGTGATTTGCATCATTTCGTTTGACAAGACTAGGTATTATTTCACGTAAAAATTATTTCAAGTGTAATACTTGATTGTTATAAGAAATTGATTTACCTTAGTAAAAAACAATTGCGAATATCACAAACAATTGTTAAAAAAAAAAAACAAAAAATAATACACTAGAAAAACATCAATTGTCATGTAAAAACTCGAGTCAATTTTTTTATTTGACGATACAAAAAAGAAAAATCCGCTGAAACCAGAGCAATTTCGTTGTCTGCTCATCAAGACAACGAAATTGCTTACCTTTGCGGAATGTATGATTTAAATTTATCTCGTGGCGTTTTATTTCAAAAGTCCAGTTGCGAGCATTTCGCTTTGATAACGAGAAAACTATTCATGACGAAACAACACGAAGTGCAGAAAAGTAGGAATGTAATAAAGCGCAGTGATTCTCTCTCTCTTGTGCCCTGATCTTTATTAAAACGGGCACGCAATCCGCTCACAACGTCACGCGCGAACGAAGAGAAAGATACTACACACCCCGTCTGTGAATCACATCACACATCGAATACAAATTGACGCGGTTCCGAACATTTGCGGAACAATACGCGAACCTTCCTAGGATTTCGCACGTTGCTTCATCGTGATATTTCACCCGGATATATTTCACTTTATATTTCATCAAGAAAGCCACGACTTGTTTTATATACGTTATATATATTGCTGTCATAAAAAAAAGGGAGCTGTTTCGCGTACAATTTTCTGGAGGAAGAATTCGTTCTCCTTTCATTCACTGTGTGTTCTATAACATACATCATTTCTCTCTTCTCTCTTTTCCTGCGATGATGAGTTCAAGTAAAATCTAACGTGATATTCTCGGGAAAAAAAAAGAACGTGATCAATAAAATTAAATAAAGGGAGCTCGTTAGTTTTCTCCGTCCACTCAGTGAATCCGCGAACAAAGACAAAGTACAAAAAAAAAAAAAAAAGAAAACGGTTCATTTCACAGAGAGAGTTACCTTAGAAACGACGCGTCTCGTGTGACCTCTTGAGCCGAGTAGGCTTTCTTTTTTGTTCCATTGTCACGTACTTTATTCGCAACGAAGTCAATATCGAAAATTCAAACGATGCGCGCCGTAAGTCGAACCGTCCAAGACGTACATTTTTATGTGTTTTTTCTTCGCGCGCTTTCCTTCCCGCAAAGAAAGTGGGTTGGAGAGTGATTTAAATATTCGACAACGCGCAAATTGATATTGAGACAATGTTCTAAAAAACTTCAATTCTATGATGTAACTTACATTTCGATATTAAAAGCTTTTTGATATAGAAGCGTAAGTACATCACTATTAAATGAAAATATTATTTTCAACTTTATAGAGCATCAGACTCGAATATTCAGAAAGTTTATTTTATCTCATGTGCGTGTGTAGTTTGAGAGAACGTTACGATTTGTTGTTGTTTGTTCCTTGCAACGTATATACATTTTACTATAATTTATCTAATGTCACATATATATAATACAGTTAATATCGATTATGCTATTGCATTCAATTTCTATACAATTATCTCGATTACAATTTTAACGTAAATCTATGTTTGATGTGGGTATAAATCTGTTGAAACAATGTCACGTACATATATTATAAAGTTATTACGGCATTTTATTCGGCAAAATTACATATATTACGAGATGAAACGGAATATTAGTCGGATTTCATTTTAAGCAAAATTATACTCGGTTCGTAATTTTAAAAATATAATTGCAAAACAGTATCAAATATTATCTTTGTTTCCGTATTTTTTTTTCTTAGATTTTGAGAAAACTAGAAATATATAATTTCAAATCGATATGTCGGACGTTATTAGCATTAGCATTTTAATGGAGCTTTAAAAGTTTAAATCTATGCAGTTTACTGTAACACATTTTGTCGCAGTTACATTGACAAATATACTCTTGAAACTTTCGGAATGTAAAATTCATGAAATTGTTAGCTAACGGAGTTAGGAAACAGAGAAGATATCTCCTTTAATTCCTTATTGTGTTCAAGATGCGACTCGAAGTCTAGTTTGCTTCGTTCGCGTTTTCGATAGCTGCTTCAATGGTTAGGGGAGGGAGCTTATGCCATGCAGAACGTTTTGAGAACCGATCCGATCCTCGAAATACAAGAGAAGTCACTCTCTTATAAGTGAAATTTTAAGGAATTTCCGTATTCTTGCAAAATACACCACTCAGTACAGAATTATCTCAAGTGCTCCCTCCCCTAACCATTTCGGAAAAGAGAGAGAAAAAAAGATGTTAAATTTTGTTGAAATTTTTAACGCTTTTTTCTTAAAAATCTTCTATTGTTATTTCCAAACAAATAGAATCCAATATGTCCCTATTTTTGTTAAGTCTTATTGCTTACATGTGGAGAAACTCTAGCTTTATTAAATCTATCGCGGGTATTTTAATATTTCTCTCTCATACAATTAGTCGTCACAATTATTCTAGACACGACAATTTTCTCCGATCCCGGATTTGACCGATCGGAACGTTAAGATACCGGTTTAAGTTTCAAAAAGGTTAAATAGAAATTCATTTCTTATTTCCACGGTGGCATTCTCTTTCTAGATAATCGCCTTTGTCGCCGTAGCTGAAATGAGTTAAAAAAAAGAAAAGCCTTTTGCTGAAAAAAACTTCTTGTCGCACTATCTTCTTTTTTCCCATCGCTCGGGCTACCCTAGTCCCACGGGATTAGATCCGGCAAAAGACCCGTTATGTAGCAAAGACGAGACAGGCCTTGCGTGACATTCTGCTCTCATCTATGGGATCTCTTTTTATTCCCATCGCGTACGCACGCAGAATTTGATAAAAATGCGTATACAGTTCGTAAAGATCGACCGCTAAACTGTAAACAAAAAATAGATTCTTTTATTTTTTTTGCAATATTATAATAACAATATTGTAATAACAGAAACCTGAATTATAAAACTAGGTCGTAAAGAGAAAGTTATATAGATATAGCTCTTTCAGCTTTCACATATGTATCATATTACTTTAATTTTCGCCACTGCATCAATACTTATATATTTTTCCGCAACTTCGATGGCTCAAATATCATTGAAATTGAAACGATATATCGGAAAGTTCAGCGATAATGAACAACGCAAACGGAATCATGTGATAAACGAGAACAAAATTGCGTTTGAATAATAATTCATTGTATTTTTAAATTATTCCGACTATGAATTATTCCGACTGCGAATAATTGTTTAACTGTGTTATCTTTCGCGCGAACGATATAAATTGTTTCGTCTGACATAAAACACTGAAATAAATGAGATGACTCGACTCGTGATGACGTGAAAATTCTTCACTTGCATATGTGTGAATATGTAAAGCAATAAAAAAAAAAATCTTTACAAAAAATTATCAGCGAAGGAAAAGATGTTAGATTTCAGTAGTGACGACAACGCTTATGTCAGGCCAACGACCACCTCGTTCGTGCTCAAAGACGATAATGGGAAACGAGATATAACTTCGATCTGACCATCGGATAAACACGTCCGATCGAAGAATTCCCCCGCAGAGATCTTATACCCGCCCATAGAACTTTGAACGTACGTTATTCCCGAGCGTGTTGTCAGATTGCTCACTGAAAGCCGCGATCTTTTGCGTTCTGTCAGACATTAACCAGCTCGGACACGCGAGCGATTACCGCGAACGTGGAAATGCGATGCCACCGTTGAGTTGTGCTCGCGTATGCTATACAATTGATCGACCGCGTGTGAGAATGTGTGAGAAGATAAATCTTAGAATAGCCAATGTTTGCCGAGTGTTGTCAATGTCATTAGACGCAACATTTCTCGACGGGGTCGAAGTTTCGAGAGAGCAAACTTCGACATCACGTTAAGATACACGCTCCGACAGACTCGTGACATTTTGATAAATCTGAACAAGTTTCTAATCTCATTCAGATCGATCGAGTTTGAATCAAGACTTTTGAATCTAGAAGCCGAGTACGTTGTACGATCGCGCTTTTGCTCGCAACAATTCGTTTTTCCTGATATATTTTATCGAATTTCTTGAAATTTTTTTTTAAATATTGTACATACACATCCGAGAAATGATAAAATAAAATTTGTGCAGATTTGGTTTTATGAGAATACTGTACAGACATTCGCGTTTTTTGAATAACGTGAGAGAGAAAATTCTGACAGATTCTAGCAAAAAATACGGAGAGTCAAGATTCTAGGCCGACAAGTTCAAATTGATGAAGGGTCGGTTAGATAGATGTAATCGACGCGGAGCTCTCGGTTGTAACGGAGATTCGACACCGGTCATGCCTGGAAACCCAATTTTCGGTCCCTGTTACTGGCGGAAAAACGAAAAACGGAAAAGGAGGGATTACTTTGCCGAGAACCCGAGTTCTCTTCGCGCGCGCGCTTACTGAAACAAATGAATTCACACGCGTGGATTCGCGTCGCATTCTAGTAGATTTAATTTTGCACCGTCGGACAAAATCGACAGACAAATCAGTTTTTCAGTCATAGCTTTCCGAATAATATTTTATGACGTCGATCATCGTCGGTGATAATCGCAGGGCGAATATTTCGAAATATCGGCGAGAAACTGTTCGCAGAAACAGGATTCTTCATAATTCATCAGGCGTGGTATTTCTTATTAATTCTATTTTTTATTTGATATCCAGATATCCAATCGTAAAAATCACCCTTTCAAAATAAAAATTTAATTACGCCACTCGGAAGTGAGTAATATAACTCGAGGCATTTTCTCCCCCGGAACGGGGAAGCACATCCGCGGTGACGGAGACAAATATCGTGATCGAAGTCAGTGAAGACACACAACACCCGTAATACAATCGAAGTAAGATTGCGACTCGAGATCGCTTAGTTCGATCCTGCAGTCAACACATCGTAATTCGCGATACGGTTCGCAGTCGCATCAATGTAATGGAATATCGAGTCGCTTTTCACGATGCAATTCCATTTTCTCACCGATACGAGCACGGCTCACTTGGTTTTCACGTGTACGGAAACTTGGGTTTGTCGGTTTGCATTAGTCGCGTGTGTCACCGGAGCTTCATCTTCCTATCCGCGTTTCGCACATATTGACAAAGCCGCGCGACGCGTTCGCTTTCGAGTCCGCGGGTAATCTTTTGAACGAGAAGCTATAACTTATACCCGACTGTCGCTAACTTTTATTGCGCGTTAAGGTCTTTGTTGCGATAGCGCACAATCGTACCAATATACGGTACAAAAAGAAGATATCGATACGATGTGAACGGAGATGTATTTCAAGAGATCGCGGACCGGGATTATATACGATTGTACAGACATTGCGATAAAAATCGATGTTCGTCGCACACGCGTCGCAGTATCTTTAATATTATATAAGTAAAACCTATAATAACAATTGCTATATTTTTAGTGACTTTCATTACTTCCAGCGAAGTTTGCGTTTCCGATAAAAAGAAATATATATATATATACCTATACATATCGCTTTTCTATAAAGATAAAAACAGATTCTCGATCACGAGTCTCTCAGGATGCATGACGACGGCTCGACGAAGCGATCTAATAAGTTAAATGCCGAGCTTCACGTTACCCCTTTAAAAGCGTGCTTTCGTCGAGACGCATTTTATCGCGGTTAGTAACTCGCGCGCGTGCACGTCCGATCTTCAACATGCCAACGGCGGCCAAGGTATATTCCCGTAGGAGTATACGGATCCCACGTGGATGGCGCCTCATGCTCTCGTATATTAACGCGTTTATACGTCCATTCTCCACGATCATCCGGTTTTGCGGTGTCGAAAACGATACGTTTCAACCCCATCGTCGACTATATCTGCCAAGGAATCTTAATCGCGAGAACACCGCTATTCAATTACAGCGCAGTTGCTATTACTTCTCCAGAAACAGGAGGAGAGAATGTTTATGTCCGTTCTACATTTGCTCTGTAATCGAATCGCTGCTTATACACGCCGTGCATACGGCGCGCCAAGATCGCGGCCGCGCATTAGCGTTCGTCTTGGTACTAATTGAAATTGAATTAAATTTTTGTTATCACGTAGTCCACAACTACCTCGCGAAAAATTGATTAAAGATGTACAAGTAAGTTAATTTTCGAAAGCATTAAATTTGTTTAATTTACGCTTGTTCGCATAATTGCTCGTGCGTATCGTCTCTCTCGCGAGAATAGAACAAATGACTCTGTTAAACCATTTGCGTAACAAAGTCAAAAAAACTGAATTAAAACTTATTCGAGCAACGGTCACGTAAATTGCAGAACTTTTGGTGAGAAACATGAAAGTAATTTCAAGGAACACGATGTGTTCTCATTTGTACGTTATATATATCTACATTGATACATGTGCATGTTACAGTTTTCAATTCTCTTTATCGCGAAAGATAGAAAAGATAAGCATCGAGTATTTATCTGCAAAATTACGTTTAAATGTATTCGGTGTTTTACGTGCGAGTTAACGTTACATCTAATATAGACAGTTCGTTAAGATTGCGCTACGCGATAAAATCGTGTTCGACTGTGTGTTAATTTTGTATAACGTAGTACGTATACATTCGATTTCGACGCTCAGACCAGAAGATTGTACATACGACTCTCTAAATTTGCACCTTTTGTCATTATATCAAAGGAAGTTCCAACAGAAGATAGAAGTAATGTCGCAGCATTTACGTTAACAAGATTCGCTATTTACCGAGCAGGGGCACCATCTCTGCCCCGGCCATACGCCTTATGAATTAACGAGCTCGGCTCATAAAAGCGTCTCGAGCGAGATACGGCCGTTCCTCGTTTATTTTTACCGGCCAAGGGTAGAGAGAGCTCGACCTGTGTTCTATTTCATCATTTATTTACATAAAGAAGCTTTCCCTAGCTTTCTGCAATTCTTTATGTCTCTCGTCTTTTATGCGAATAACTTCTTATTATTCTTCTAAATCTATAATTTAAATTATGTAAATATTCTGTTTATTGCATTAGAAAAATCTCGGTGATTCTTAGAGAAATTTAGTCATTTCTCGAATTGGAAATTGATTTGAAAGGATGCGATTCATATTTTGTTTTTTAAATCGTGTTCTGCTTATTTAATTAATATGCAAATAACTAAAAGCTAGTTCGTAGAAATACGTTTTGAATTTTTATGAGACATTGTAACGATATATAACAGTGTGTTAACGCAATTTTTACTTAGCTGAGGAACTGCGGTGAAATCAATGTGACTTGTTTGTTTTCGCGCAGTCAGAGACTCTAGAGTATTGCACAAAAAACGATCAAAGAAAGAACACTTTAGGAGTAAACAAGACAGAACGCTGTCTCTTTTCTACTTTTCTATCTACCTATCTATGTATCTATCTATCTATCTTTCCCTCTTCCCTTCTCTCTCTCTCTCTCTCTCTCTCTCT
>QVOB01002740.1:0-11413 GCA_014839585.1 Pseudomyrmex concolor | reverse complement strand
AGAAAGAGAAAGCTTTTATTATTATCGAAAACCTATCTTGCATTCACTTAATAATTCCGAGTCAAATTGGAAATACCAAACGCCTCGAAACGTCTTCTAATTGAAGTTTTTCTCATCGGCATAGATAAATATATTAATTATGATTATGTTAATAGAAAATTTTAAAATTGAGTTAGAAGATGTTAACTTGAGAGAACACAGAGGTAGACGCGCTTGTTCACTCGTGGCACAGTCGAAAACTCCAGCAACTAAGGAGAGATTTGCACAGATATATATGTTTAGAATATCCGGTGTGTAAATACTACGTCATTTAGCAGAGCAGTCAATGTTCGTCATCAGAGATACAACGTTTGTCAATGCGCGCGCGCTCGTCGTGGCAGCCTTGTACGCAATAGCAGCTTATTTATCATTCGTCCCGTATATACCCGATGACACACACAGCTACTGTAGTCGAATTGTTATCTGACCTCTTGTCACTCTGTATATGCGTATCGTCTGCGTATATCTGCATCTCTCTTTTCTCTCTCTCTCTCTCTTCCTCTACTCATACAATCTTCTCTTTTCTGTCTTTTTCTTCTCTCTCCGTCTTCTCTCGTTCCTCGCACCTTCGTGTTCTCGCGCGCGCTTTTCTACGTCGTTCTACTCATTCAACAATATCTTCCTCTCGTCGCAGACGGCTCGCTCGCGCTTAGACCGATTTATACTTGTGCTTACAAGACCGCCGACATCCGTTTGGCTGCTGCTCCGAAAAGCGAGACGTCACATTATACGAATTTGACGCGGCCGCGGGAGTAAAATAAGAGACGAATCGTGCCGATTCTCCAAGGCTGTGCACTTTTACGATGGTAAATTTTTACGTGAATTATATATTTCGATGTAAAATCAAAATTATAAAATTAGAGATTACAAAATTAAAAAAACTATAATAATTTATTTTTCTTGCACTTATACTACATTTATATTCATAGTATCATCCCCCTCGTATTTTTAATGTAATCATTACTTTTATAATGCGATCATCGTGTGATCATTGCATTTGGACTTGTTCCCTCGGGGCATTATATACAGTGTTAATTAAAGTAAGAATTCGTTACTGAAGTTAAACGGGGCGAGCAAGCCGCACTATTATCTTCTTCATCGGTTAATTGGGAGCAACGTGCTTCGTATCAATGGCCAGCTTCCTGACTATAGAAATAATTACCCCGTTGCAGTGCTAAATACCTACGATATAGACGTCTTTTTGATCGGAGGTGTGTGGAGCGACTAAAAAAAAGGGCCGCCGGGTAACGAGCCGACGTATACCATATATCTGCACGCGCGCGCACACACACCACACATACAGTGGAGTAGCGCCGAATATTATTTTTCCGAAGAATTATTCTTTTGCGTTCGCACGCACGTCACGAAAGCAAATGCTTGCGCGCTACGTTTAATTGGCAAATGCTTCGAAAAATACGAGCCCTTTAATTATTTCGAACCATAGCCAGGCCGAGGTTATAGAGCGCGCATACGGGAACGCATTGGCTTCGTTATTATAAACAGAAAATATTCGCCGCATTTTTTTTCGCGTAATCCGATGTTTCGCGTGCATGCGAGAGAAATTGCACGTCGGCAAACTTCATAACGGCTACGATGAACGCGTGTGTGTACCATACGTACGTATATATACATGTATATACATACATATATGTATATGCACGCGGATAAACATTTTAGTGTAATTATTACGAAATACATTTTGTGTATGCTCCTGACATGCTATCGTCCAATCATCGCCGTCCGTTTTGTCGGCGTATCGGCGTTGTTGCTCTAAATGAGTTCTACTTCTGAATGAGTTTAGCGTATCAACGTTACATTAGTTAAACAATAAAAACTCGTCTATGATTAAAGTTTATAATTTCAATGTGTTGTTGCGCGTATATTATATACTCGGACGGAGATGAAATTATTATGACAATAGAGATTCACGAAAAACAAATAGTTCGCAACACAACTTCGCGAACAAGTTTTTAATAAATATTTAACGACGACGTTATCGTCGTTTAACACAGAATTTTCTTTGATAAGAGGATTCAGTCGTTATTTTTCACTCATTTTTACATTTTGTTTTATTCTTCATCAAAGACTTTTAAGATGTTTTTTTATTCCGCTAGAAAAATTCGTTAAAAAAAAAATGAATTTTACTATGCGCGCCGACTACGTATGTTGCAAAAGCGCGCGAACAATTCAGTTCTATTTCGAGCTGAAATTTTCTCTCTCTCTCTCACTCTCGTAATGATAATAACGAAATATAACTGCGTGCGACCGCGGTCTACAACGTCTTCGCGTTAAGCAAACGGATTTACGTAATTCAACGATGCGTTAGGCACACACGTATTTTTCTCGCATGCAAACGTCGCTACAAAGCCAACTCCGGAGCCGCGGCAGTAAGATGCAAATGGCGCCTCAAAGAAACTTTTCGCAACCATCGTATGTATGTATGTATGTACGTACGTATGTAAGTATCACGTGTATTGGTGCGGTTGTGCAAGAAAGCGTTCACGCGCGCGTCTTCTCGCGGTATCGGTCGGGCCCGAAATGTACCTTCGCAGGGCCAGTGACCTCGTTCCCGAGCAGGAAGAACTTCGGGATATATTCGCAATTGTGAGAAGCTCGGGACAGGCTCTCTCGAAGTCTCCTCGAGGGGCACCACGTGGCCGAGAGCGCGCGAGAACGACGTCCTTGGATTTTCTCTCCCGGTCCTTCGCGCAATTTTACATTCGTCTCGTAACCGAAGCCATCGAAGGTCGAGCGGACGGAATACATATCCGGCAGCGATGCAGGAAAGAGGAGAAACCTGAAACGCGCGAATAGACACTGTCTATATGTCTTCGCTCCGTCGCCGTAATTGTAAAACCGTGTTCAGGACTGAAATTTTCGCGCAGTAAAACGAATATACGAGCCCAAGTTCGTCTTCTTGTCTTCCGAAAATGGCAAAGAAACTTCGATTTTTATTCAAGTTCTCTTTCCGCGCACTTTGTACGTGCGCGTGTGACGTGCGTATTTTTTTTTTTTTTTTCAACCAGGTTATATTTCTTTACTCATGAATTTTTAACTTGACGTACGTCACAACGCTGCTCGCGCGCGCGTGTTACACGCACGCGAAAATAATCGGAGACTTCTATCCGAAAATTGAACGCGAATAATTACATGCGCGCGCGAAAATACTGCGATTGAAACGTTCGAAATTACGACGGAATTTCACTTTGTCGTTGTAAATATTAAACTATTTATTTCGCAATGTGACTCTTCAAGCGCTTCTGCGATTTATTTGCCTCTGTATGTTTGCGGTAAAGTATCTTCATGTCGATAGTGAGCGATATCTACACAATTCTTTATCTCTTTCAAATTATATAAGGCATACGTCTAGAAAAATAACACGCGTGACTAAAATTCATTTCTTTTTTTTTTCTTTTTTTTCTTTTTTCTTTTTTTTTTTTTTTTGAAGATCGAAGAGATACGTGCAATCTTTCTCTCTCGCAAAGTTTTACACATAAATCTTCGGGATGACATACGCACCCGCGTGTTTAATTTCTTTCTCTCTCCACAATTTCGACGATCTTGATTTATAGCAGATAAAACAACGATTCCGTAACATATTTATTTCCACGTACATGTTTTGTTTTTTTTTTTACCTTATAATGTAGCCGCGCGGCGGCTACATTGTGTACAGAACGTATAAAGACCCGCGCCGTTTCCTCTATCAATTACATTTTAATAAAGCGTCTGCAATCCACACTACAAGAGTTTCTCATTGTATGTGCGTCGCGAGAGCAGTAAGCCACGTCAAACAGAGCGCGCCGATAACGATTCGATAACGAGTCTTCACGATAATGCTCTCGCGCGCGCGCACGCTTCTCTCTCTCTCTTTCGTACACCAATAAATGACATCCCGATTTATCAAAACTCAGAGAGAGAAAGAGAGAGAGATGTTTTCTTTCATTTTTCCAAGAAAAAATATATAAAAGTGGCCTTTTAAGACGGAAAAAAATTAATAAAAACTTGAAAACAGTGATCGATATGCGCTTTTATTATTGTTTTGACTCTCTCTCTCTCTCTCTCTAAGAGCTGTTTTGCGAAGAGCGCGATTTCTTATCGAAAATTCAATTTTCTTTAAGCATGCGAAATTAACGTACACACTTGCGAGATACGCGCGCTCAGTTAGACTTTTAATAATCTCTAATTTGCCCGGCTCCTCGTACCTTATAGTTAGGCTTAACGAACCGCGATATTTCGACCGTGAGCCGAGAATCACCTAACGACGTGATAACGCTTGACGTGATAGCGCGCGATAACGCGTTTCGGGAGTTCGATTGCCCCACGCGCCTCGAGAAAATTCCGTAGCTGAATTACAATTATCGGCAACGAATCTCTTCGCGTGAGTTCAACCGGGCACATAATTTTCGAAACACCTGTGGCAACATCGCGACACGTATCGTCACTCGCCATTAAGCATCACCGTTTCAGGAAGATCTTGAATAAATTTGATCAATATAGATGTAAATCGCGCGCAAAGAGCGAAAGAGAGAGAAAGAGAGATTGAATTCGAGCCTGATCGCCGAACTAATTTACATGTATCGGGTGACGCAACTTTAATCGATTTTCAACGAATGGACGCGAAGCGGGTATTAATCGTTCCCCGCGCTCACTTTCCCTCCGACCGATTAATCATCTTGTTTCGAAATGCTCCCGGTGGAAACGTGATCTTCAATAATGTTGCAGAATAAATAAGAAGCGTTATATTGTGGCTGTTCTCTCCCCTCTTCCCTCTTTCTCTTTTTCTTTGTATTTTTCAATTCTGTGTTTTGCGATAATAAAAATATAAATCGCAAAACTCTCGAATGTGGTTGTATGGGCATTTTCCTTTTGAGCAGACATATATTAATCTTTGCACGCCGCATAATAACAGTGGCCGCCAGATGGGAGTGCAGTTTCTGATTACAAATTGCACGCGTGTGATAATCGTGTGGAATACTATAATAACTGTTCTAAGTAAAATATATGACGCGTTAATGTGACATATAATCGAACTATAAAAACACATACCAATTTCAAATTACTTGCATTTTTATTATATAATTTATATTACCGTATACCTATCGAGAAAAAAAAATTTTTCTTTCAATCGTTTACACAATAACTTTTCTCTCCATTCTTGTCCGCTTGAAAAAAGCCACTTGCCTCGACTTTCTATCGACTCTGGTCAGAAATTTTACGCGTATTCTTTTTGACACATGATTATTATTTGTTTCGCAAAAGGTTTACGAGCGGTGTAACGTGTATTGCGTCGACCTCTTGTCGACGCGCGTGTAAAATTGTTGCGTCGATGAAAATAGGCAAACAGGTTTTGCGGAATGGCATTTTTTACACCATTGACGACGTCCGATTAGCATTTTCGCCAGCACGTGTAAGTAAACCGCGCGCGCAAAGTGGTTTTCCATTGAGAGAGCCAAGTCTATCGCAAGCGCGTCTATTATCGCGACTGCTACAATGTGAGAATATTGTATGCGTGTAATTATTGCCACTTACTTGCGATTAATAGTCACCTGCGGCGGTGGCCATTAGTCGAGCGAGTTCTTCATGTCGCGATAAAACGTAGATTATTCGGATATTTCGCGAGGATCATTGGGGAGAAACGTAAATTAAAAATTTTAACATATTATAACGTATATTTAGTGTAAAATTTTAATTTTGCACATAATGTGTGTATGTTTACACTAAATATATATAAATACATACGCATTGCAAATTAATTAAATACTTGCGTGCACGTCACTTTCTTGGTTAATGTCCCCGGTATAAAAGTGCCACTTATGTCGGTTTGCGAACACAATGTTGCACAATGATGTTGAATGTTTCCTCCGAGGGAGCTTTAACTGCCTTGTTTGATTAATTTATTCTGGTCAATTACCGATTACAATTCTACAGGGTTGCTCGGGAAAAGTGGCAATAATGCGTCATTAATAGTACGTAGTTTGCTGGCGAGTGTATTGTTTGCAGTTTTTTCTCTTTTAACTTTAAAGTGCCATACATAATCTTGCGTGAAACGTCTATGGTTTTAGAAGTTATAGAAAGCATATTACAGTTTTTAGGCATATAATAATTGGGAAGCGAATTTTGTTGCTCGGTGAAATTGTGAGGAGAATTTCAATTGGTGTAATATAAAAGTGTGCAGCACAGGATAATAAAAAAAAAAAAAAAAAATGATCGGGACACCCAGTATGGGTGTTACGAACTCGAATAACCCGTATCAATAATGTGGCCGATAATAATTCGAAATTTTTACACCGACGATGCAACTGGATTTATCGGCGAGCAAAATTTATTCGTACGGCCGGTTGCTCAGCATTTATGAGTTAGCATATACATACAGACACAGACACGCGCGCACGCACATTCTCTTGATAAGTGCAAAAATATATTCTATCGGTGAATTTGATGAGCAGTATCCGATTGGCAGGCGGATTATGGCCGAGGTATAGCGGATGTGTCACCAGAGTGGGAGAGATGAGCGACCCATGGAAGAGGAGAAAGAGAACAAGAGAGAGAGAGAAAACGAGAAAGAGAAAAAGAGAAAGAGAGAGTAAGAAAGAAGGACGGAGAGAAGACGATAACCAGCTCGCAGATAACCGGCTCTTTATCGGCCGAGACTTCGTAGGGGTTATCGCACTGACCACCGTTGCTTCGTCCAGTAACTTCAAGAGAACTCGCACACTCCCTCTCAAACTCTCTTGTGACGATTTTATTCCTGAGAAAGAAAGAAAGTGTGCGTGTGTGTGTGTGTGTGTCACACTAATCGAATTAAAATATTATTCAAGTAAAAACACGACAGACCAATTTTGCTGTTACACAATTCCGATATTCTTAGCTATGATGTGAAAGTTATTGCCATTATTTCAAAACTGGAAATTTCAAAGATGATTTTAACTCTATCGTAACAGCGTTTGACTGAGATTAAAAAAAAAAAAAAAAAATTGAAAGAATGTAATAATTAATAACATATAATTAATTTTTATTGTTTAAAATTCACGAATGATTTAATAATTACGTACGTACAAAGTGTATTGCAGCACGCACAAAGTTAAATTTTGAATTATTTTGCGGAGTCGTGCGTATTTGTGGAGAAATTTTTAATGAGCGATTGTGTGTAACACGAGCGGTTGCTTGACGCCCATGTATTCTAAGTATTCTACATAAGACGTAGATTCTCTCCTGCGCTGCCGCTATATAAGGTGTCTCGGTTCATCGGTGAGAATGTGTATCGCGTCGAGAGAGCGAGATTGTATCTCGTTCAATAGCAATTCGCAATCGGCGTATACAAAAAAAAAAAAAAAAGCAATACGGTGATTTTTGCGCGATTTTTACGCGAAAGCTGATAATTCGCGTTCGATTTATCGAAAAATTTGGCAGCGACATTTCAACATGTATATTTATTTGCAATTTTTAAGGGTCGTATTTATATCGTTTAAATTTCATTAACGACATTTTAATGGACCATAAAATCATATAACGCATCGACAAGTCGCAAACGATAAACGCGACTGTTGTTCAGTTTTGTGCGTACGCTACGTTTTACATAGTGTTGTTTTAATTCTCAAGAATTATTTAACCGCGTCAATCTTAAAAGAGAAAGAGAGAGAGAGAGAGAGAGAGAAAGGAAAAGAATCGTTAGAAAACTGTCTCCAGAAATGAAATCTGGAATTATACTTTTCAATTCCCGAAATTGCATTTAGTTGGTACTTTTATAGTTTTTTTTTTCCCAAACTGTGGAGATTTCAAGAGCGAGGAGACACGGATGTGGTCGAAAAAGACAGCCATCTTGAGCGCTGATAAAGAAGGGAAAAATAATTATCGCATACCCCGCAAAAGAATCTTGGCAGATTTCCGGACTGTGGTCTGCGGTTATTTTTCGTAGAGAGTTTCATATCTAATAGTTTTCTATTCGACTCAAAGAGAACTGGGACACAAATTCATTACGTAAAATGTAAATTACCACAACGACGATAGTTTCGCTATCGCGGCGATATAATATTTAATATAGCTCTTAGAAAGATCTAAATTCGAAACTTTGCTTATGATATCGCTTGAGTGTATGTTTTTTTTTTTTTTTTTTAATCTCAAACATGAGAGCACAATAACATAATAACTTATTCCAAGATATGTATAACATTATATACATATATAAAAATTATTATTTTATATATATATATGTGATAAAAAAGAATGTTTAGTCTGTTATTTAATACCTATCACACATTCTTCGCGTGTTTCATATTATCTCATATACATTGCACATTCTCTCTCTCTCTCTCTCTCTCTCTCTCTCTCTCTTTCTCTCTCGCTGTTTTTCGTTTTTGTCAATTTTAAAATATAGAAGCAATTCGTTTGCGCGACTATAAATCGATATTAAGCGCACATTCCTCGACCGTGTAGGTAATCCTTATGATTTATATATTGCTAATTTTATACGTAATTTAATACTCGGCACAAACTGGAGCGCCCCATCGAGCGTCTTGCGGCAAAGAAATCGTCGAGATATCGACGCGGATGAAAAAGAGACTCATGCGAATTAGCGCTAAAATGTGCTCGCCGCGCCGTTCCTTGTCGCGAGGAGTCGATGTAGATAAAATGTGCGGGATGCTCTCCACGTCAGGTAAAATACGTTCGTTTGTGTGCGTGTGTGTTTGCAAGTGCATCCATACGGTGTACCTTTGCAGGCCCGTGTCGGAGCGCTCGCGGGGAAGAGGCACGGGGCGGCGGAAAGCACTTGGCCCGAATGGGCAACTTGTTGCATTTCGGCTGGGAACGAACGGCTCGATAATATACTGCAAGAGGCTCCCGGTTTGTGCGTGTCTTCTTTCGGAGAGGAATGGAATGACGCCGAAGTGGCGGGATATATTCGGCTGCAGGATTTTTAGGCGGACGACGACGCCTTAAAAATTAATTCCCCACCGTATAGTAAAACATTCCGCGGACGCACGCGAGTTTCTCTCGTTATCGAGATCTCAAAAACCATCGAGATGCAAAGTTATAACGACGACGTTGTTGACTGTTGAAGAAATTTTTGGAAAAATTTTCAACTTCGGAAAAATTATCGAACGTCAAATTGTGTGAAGACGATAATCCGTCTTGAGAAAAATATTTTCGGTTCGTTTCGATACTTCGTTTCAAGCAACGATAATTAGTAGTATCGAAACTTATCGACGAGAGTTTCGCGCAAACGAGACAACTGCTCTGCGCGAAATTTTCACGCTGATTGCGGAAGCTCTCTTGCGAACGTACAGAAGCCTTGCGGTTCACCTTGTAAATTAATTCTTTTTTTTTTTCCGACGACGAGAAACCCTTCTATGCAACGTGATCAAGTTGAATGCGGCTAAGTACATTACTATAACCACTTAAGCGGTCTGGACAAGGTTTATTCTCGTTAATTACCCCGTCTCTGAAACTCGTCCTTGTTTCATGCGGATACGCGCTCGATACGAGAAAACTCGTTTACCTGATAAAGAAAAAAAAATAAATAAATATTAACCTAGAAGAACGCGGCGCGGTGATATTTTTCCGTCGTTCGATTAACAAGAAAACAAGAAGATAATTATTAACGATTTTTGCCGCCAATGTGTGGGCGCGTGTGTTAATTCGCGAGGAAAGCTAAGAATCACAAGGGGGGAGAGGCCAAAGGATAGCGGAAAATCCAATACAATTGGCCCAATCGCGTATTTTTCTGCGAATTTGGATAATTTTGCCCCGTGTAGCGAAACACACGCGTAGCGCCAGTGTAAACGAAATATCGAATTTTAATTTGCGCGGCCGAATCGTTTTAATTGTTTACGGTCGAAAGA
The DNA here is from genome assembly GCA_014839585.1 of Pseudomyrmex concolor. Taxonomy (NCBI): domain Eukaryota; kingdom Metazoa; phylum Arthropoda; class Insecta; order Hymenoptera; family Formicidae; genus Pseudomyrmex; species Pseudomyrmex concolor. The sequence goes on along the minus strand of QVOB01002740.1, from coordinate 1,535 downwards.
CAGAACTTTTTGCTATTACAGTTGATTATTTATTTAATTACTTGCATTATACTCGTACACGAGCGCGCGCGCCACGTCGCCGCTTCTCGTGCGGCAAATTATGCTACACACCGATGAACCCTATAGCGGTTTGTCATATCTCCCCGCAGCGGCCGAACGGAGAACGATATGTACGTGTGTGCATTGGTAATTAAAATAATTCAGCCGAATAAATTAAAATTCGACGATTCATTTGACCCGAGCTTGACAACGCGCGCGGGCTCCAATTTTACATGCAAATAAATAGCAATTGTTAATTAGAGATGAATATTACAGACGCACGCACACACGAACGAAGCCGCTCAGAAATAATAATTGCGGCGCTCTTGCGCGTTTCCGCTAAATCCGGATGATGGTTTCTAATAAGTGTATTACAACAAAAAGAAAGTACATTCTCTCTGTGCGCGTGTGTGTAGGTGCCAACAAAACAAAACAAAACAAAAAAATACACGCGCGCAAAAAACCGAAAAATATAAACTAACGATACGTCGAAATGGAATATCGTAACGCGCGTAATCGGAGTACGGTGTTGATCGGAAAATACAGATTCGACGAAATATTCACGCCTGTGCGTTTCTACGTTTGCTACTTCGACATTGTTCCGAATGCCCGGCCCCGACGCTGTCCCGGACAGCATTTCTCGACATTCCACGACGACTCGTCTAGCAAAACCGGACACCCGATGCGTGTTCGATAAAGCCGAAGCGACTAAATTGTGAGTGCTCGTCAGAGAAGAACGTTGGATGAAATTCTAACTTGTCGATGACGAGAAAAAGCGAACCGCTGTTCAAACTCGATCGATGATTCTTTCGCAACCTCCCAGAGGTTCAGATAGACGTAATTCGCGACTTTACGCGCGTGTCAACGAGACGACGTGCGCGTTTATTACGCACGTGTATGCCGACACGTATCGTGTGCGCTCACACGTTGGGGAGGAGAAACGATCGTTTAAAATTTAAGCGTCTATAAAAGCGGCAATTACCGAGCGATATACGTCTTAATTGTTTGCCTGCGGTGGATCGTTCGAGTCCTGCGGTTCTCGTCGTCGGATTTTCTCGTACGATCCGGGTCGTTTACGAACGTCCTGATTTACGGCGATTCTCATTTCGGAAACTCTCGGATCTTCGACATTTTTTTTTTTGTCCCCACGCGATCGCTTTTCCACGTTTCCGTCCCGACGTTTCTCGAAGCGATTAGACTATAATTCGATCCTGTTGCGGCTATGTGTAATCTGATTATGTTGTATTTTGTAAGGTTGTGTAACGTCACGAAAAAACGACTGCGGCTTGATGACGTTAGAGAGAATTCCACGGATACTTTATAAAGAAATTAATTTATCTTGAGTTTTAATTCAATTTTTTTCTCGCTAACTCAATTATATTCCTGCCATTAAAATGAAGTATAATTGCACACTTAGCAAGCTTGTTTTTTTTTACATATAGAAATTTTTATCAAAATATAAATGTAATTATTATGTTCTCTCTCTCTCTCTCTCT
>QVOB01002739.1:0-12572 GCA_014839585.1 Pseudomyrmex concolor | reverse complement strand
GACGTCCGACGACCCTCTCAATTGTACATCGAGTTTTTGGAAGTGGAGCGTTAACTTTACAAGAGGTGGCATACTTTCTCATATATTTTCGTGTTACTTTTTGAAAACTCCAACTTTGTTAAAAAACTTTTTCTACGGTTTTTTTTACATGACTGCTCACGATGATAAGTATGATTTGTTTTAAATTGCCTTTTTTTCTCTTCGGGACATGACATCGCGAATGAATCGATACGTCGTTGTAAATCAGCGACGCGAGAGGAGGACCGCCAGAAGATTGGCCGATGTTCGAAACGGCAAAGTCACGACGATACTTTGGTAGGCTTTCGTGTATATCGTGCGGCGAACGTCGGAAGCGATTTGGGTCACTGGCTCGAATCGAATCACAGGACTTTGGGGTTGAGCCTGTCGAGTGGTGGCGCCGACAGAATCTGTCGACGGTACCATGACGGTTCCTGTACATGCCCCCGAATAATTACGCACGAGTGCGCAGAGAGGATCTCCACCCGCACAGTCCTCGTTCCCGATCCTATCGCTCACCGGTTTCTCCTCTTTCTCCCTTTTTCCGTTCTTCTCTCTCTCTCTCTCTCTCTCTCTCTCTCTCTCTCTTCGTTTATCTGTCTCTTTCTCTCTTACGCGACCGTCGAGAAACTTCGTGCTCTTTGACTTCGCCGTCGATCAGCGAATAGCTCACATTCGGGACTACGACGCAAGCGAGTGCAAATTTAATTCACCGCCGCCAGTGAAATTTGAGAGACATCTGCTTTCTCGTTCAAAAGGCATTTCAACTCTCGAGTTTAAATAAAAATAATACACGTTTTCAACAATTGTTGTTCAAAGAAAAATAAAAAAAAAATCTCTCGTTCGGTCTACTTTATTTACTGTCGTACTCCGTTGAATCTCGAGGAAAATTCTCTTCTCGTCGAAAATTAGAAGCTCTTCTCTTCTCAGAGCGACGTCCGACGACCCTCTCAATTGTACATCGAGTTTTTGGAAGTGGAGCGTTAACTTTACAAGAGGTGGCATACTTTCTCTTCAACCGTCGAATATTCCATGAGGAAGCGTAGGGATTTAGAGGAGGCCCCTCTGTGTGCGGATCACATTAGAAGTCCAATCGCAGCTGGGTGTAGCCAGCCACTTTTGGATGCATAATGCAGTCTCTCCAGTCTCCGGGCTGGGCTCTCGTTCTCCGTGGAAACCAACCCACTCCCCCTGACGCCGCAACCCACCCACGTCGTGACCAGGCTGCGAACAGCCACGGGCTTATACGCGCCCTTGCTCTTTATTGCGCGAACCACTTCTGGTCTCGCTGCGATATCCTCCCTCTCGGTGCCTCTTCCCTCCCTCCTTGGGAGGCTCTTCAGCCGCCACCTATGGCGCGCTATCACATGTCGGCCTCATAATTCGCGAGATATAAGCTCGCCGGAAGAGAAGTTTAAAGCTCGTCCTTTCGGTGTGAAAAGATCTTTTTGTTTTTTATTGCGGCACACAAAACACGAGATTGAATTTTTTTTTTTTTTTTTTTTTTTTTTTTTTTTTTTTTTTTTTTTTTTTTTTTGACCAAAATGTTGCACTTGAATTGATCAATTTTGACACGTTTTGTGATAGAACAAATAATAAAAAATTCAAAGCAAACCGATATTTCGTGCATGTAACGTAAATTGTACTTTTTAAAAATATTGAATGTGCGTTCGTTAAAAAACGAACGCACACACACATACACACACACACACAGCTGTCCGCGAGTGTGTGTCATATTCCCACATGAAATTAGCCCGCCGCGACTATCTATCTATCTCGCTGTGTTTCCGCAAATATCGACGATATCCGGCCCGTCCCCTCGCATTTCCCTCCCAGGGCTAATACGAAGAATGGAAGCGGTAATGCGTGCACAGCTCGCACATCGATGGCGCACACGTCAGTCTTTATACTGTAATGTCGGTCGTCGATAGGACACGAGAATGAAAAATGACCAAAAGTTTCCCTCCACGCCAAGCGAAGCCGTGACGCTCGGCGGAACGAGACGGGGCGGGGAAGGGCGGGTGTATACACAGAGGGTGGTGCGCGAAAGAGAGGCGGATTGTGAGTGCTATTGATTGCCCATCGCCATTGTTGCCGGCCGCGAGAATCAGAAAGGGTAGGAAATAATGCGATATTACCGAGCAGAAAGCGCGGTGATAAATTGATACCTAAACCGCGCGCTTTTATGACACCAGTCGTCCTGTGAAATTTGCGTTAAGCCGTCGCCGTCGAAGAGAAAATCCGGCTCTCAGCTGCGCTACGAGGGCACTAAGTCAACACACACACACACACAAATTCAATTTTTTGCCATTACTCCGGGCGGCCGAGTAATATTCGAGCATAAATATTTAGGGTTTCGGGACAACATTAATTTCAGTTGGCAAACGACGCGCGGAATTGATGATTATGCGCCAAAGCAATCAGTGTGAAATATCTATTAGGTTCGCGACGTGTACGTTTCGTACGAAAATAGACACAGGGAATATTATCGCCAATTTCCTCATTAAAGAAAAATCAAGGCAACGCGCGCATGAGGATCGCGCGCGAACTACCAACGTCCGTTTGGAAAGAGAAAGATATGTACAGACGCGTGAAAATCAATCTGCGCTACTTCATTCGGTGAGGTGGAAGATCTAATGGATCCGACAAACTGTCGCACTGTCCTCGAGCTGGTTTCATTCTATTAGACGAATCCATTCGTCTTGGAATCCTCGGGTAAGAACGTGCGCTTCTTCTCCCGGGGAGGGAGAGAGCTTGGAGGAGAGACAAACGACGTTTGCTGTCACAATTTGATGCGGCGCGTGTCCCTATTTTCTCTCTACGACGTTCCAGTGATTTTGCTGACATTTTGACGACGATCTACATTCTCGCGTGGCACCGACCATTCGTCACGTTTCTCGCGCGAGAGCGATTTCACGAACATTTTTATTTCTATTTCAATTTCGATACTTCGTCGGGAACGGGAGAGCTTATTATTTTACGCTTGCACGCGCGTGTTTGTGTGTGAAACAATTGAAAAGTACGTTAAAAATAAAATTAAAAAAATACAAATTTATTTTTGTATTTTTGTTTGTCTTTTTTTGTGAAAGTCAACGCGCGGCGCGGATATTGTGTTATATTTATCATTAGTGGGAATTCGCCGTGCACAAGTCGGTGTCTTTGAGTGCATTCGAAACTCTGTCCCGCTTCAGTTCTCCAGTAGCCACCTATAATTTTACCTCCCTCGAAACAAAAGTAACGTGAAACTAATTCAAACGCGAAACTCTTTATTCGCAACGGAAGCGCCGGAACTTTTCGAGCGTCCTTTAAAATCGCAATGAAATTGACTTGCGACCCATCCAATCGCGAAACTCTGGGGAAACAGAGAGGGAAATTCATGAATAATCATTGCGTGCAAATATAAAAAGAGCGCCTAACAAATACTAGTCTCCAAAAATCTCCCAACTAAAATCTAATTACGCTTTAATTACGTAAAACTTTCTCTTTATCTTCTAAAAATAATAAACAATTGTTTATATTGCGTAACACACTGTCTTATCCCTGTGTGTGCTCGTTTAAATAATTCATGGAACTCGCAATGGCAAATGAGGCCTTTCTACACGTGAATTCCATCTAAAGACGGCAATGCATTTGACAATGTAACGATGAAGATTGTCTCTGTCTCGATTCGCAAATGAGCTCTTGATTGTGTGTGTGTGTGTGCGGTGGGGTAATATGTATATATATACACGCAAGAACCAATTTTCCTCCGTGAATTCCAAACAGGCGCGTCTTGTACACGACATCGTTTCAATCACAAGGAAATCGCGGAACGAAGAGGACGATGCGAGAGGCTCCAATTACAAGAAGATTGCGAAAAGCGAGAGGAACGCGACGCGTGCTCTCGAGCACGCGCAAAACTCGCTGAGGATATAATCCACGGACGAGACGCATTCTTCACGTTTCGAAAGTGTTGGCAGACACTCTTGGGGGCTGCTTGCGAGGGCGCGATTGCTGGAAAAAAAGGCGGAAGACCCTCGAGTACGCTCGACTACTACGACAGGGGTAACTTTGAGTTCTTAGCGTTGCGCGACTCTTAAAGAGTCGGACGCTTGCTCTCACGGATGAACGATCTAATCGGCAACGTGTGTTACAATAAATAACACACACATATATTTAGTCGCTCTTGTTCTTTCCTTGTTTTCTTTTTTTGTTTAAGAAAGAGAGCTTTTTACACCAAAACTTTGTACGCTCTCTAGTTTGGTGAAAAGAAAAAAAACTTAAGAGGTGATGGTTTGTTTCCAAGAAAAACGCGCGGTTAAAATAGAGAACGGCGGAAAAAGTTGCGGAGCGGAATATTCTCTCGTCGCTGCTTTTAACGCGTCACGCGGAAAGTTTCATCGGCACCTGATGCCGCAAGGACAAAATTTCAGACGGTGGTTACGCCGTTGAATAATGTAGAACGCTAGCATCCCTTCTGCCGAGGGATATGCTGGGAATCGTTCAACAGGAGGGAGAAGGGGAAGGGAGGAAACGGACTAACGAAAGGACGTGTTAAATGTCGGTGTCGGATAGTAACCAAAAACTCTCTCCGTTCCCTTATCGCGCCGACGTCGACATTTTACACGCCGAACCTCCGCGTTTATCTCAGACCTGTTCTCCCTACAAAGCCACAGCCGAGATCGAAATTTCCCTCCCTCCCCTTTCCCATTATCGACGGTCGTTTCGCGGTTATCGCACGTTCTTGCATTTACCGCGCACGAGATCTCTGCAAATACCGTGTAATTGAGATACAAAACTACCATCGTGGATGTAGACTACAGATCGGATTTGAGCACAAAACAAAAAAATCTAAACAACGTTCTCGGTTCATCTTTTTCGCGTTAATTTTCCCGCTCGAATCAGATATATTTAGTAGTAGTCGCGGATTTGTGCGCGGACTCCGCTGATTGTTCGCGTCTCACGGAGAAGCAAAATCTCGGAAAGCGAAAATCAATTGGCAAACAATCTTGAGGAAGCAATCTTCGCGAAAGAGGTAAGTGTACGAATGCGGGGAAGAAAAAGAAACCTCGCGGGAAACCTCGGTGTGTTTCTCTCGAAGGCACCGTTCCGGTTTACGACGAGCTTACGTGACGTCGAGATCTCGTCTTTTTACCGCGGGTGGAATTATTTTCTCTCCTCGCGCGGAATTTTCTCCTCCGCCGAAATCGGCATTTCCTCGCGCCCCCTTATCTTCCGACATGCTCCCGTTTCTCTTCCCTTCTCCCTTTTGGCCGTATCGCTCTGAACGACGAGAGCGCCTCTCGACCCCGGTTGGATTGCACCATTAATTGCATCCTGCGCACGCGGTGCAACTGTGTCGAGTGCAATAGGCCGTCCTTGGCCCAGATGTACCGATTCTCGGAGACGGTGTAGCGCGCGCGGCGAATGTGTGTGTGTATGTCGCGCTCGCCGTCCGTCCGCATCACTGAAAAGTACGGATCTGTCACAATTGCTCTTACCTCAGTTTATAAATTCAATTGAGTCGCGCTACAGTCACAGTCATCATCTCGCATTGTAGTTTTTTTTTAATCTTGTGTCTCGAGACAATAGAATTTTGTCATCGGAGAGTCTAACTTGTTCTCTTAAGTAGAATAAGCGCATTTTGCACCGACAGTCAATGAATATTTATTGACTCAGACAATTGTAAGTCTTCCACTCGGTATAAATATTCGCTGTCAGTGCAAACGCACTGATTCTACTTAAAAAAAAAAATTAAACCTTCGAAAAAACGGACGATCAAGTTTGGAAACACGTGAGATACGTGGATCTTAACGTGATAGCACTAACCCCGTGGTTACGATGTTCGATCAATCCGGATCAGTCGACTTCGCGAGATTTCCCATTACATGGTAACATCGCGCCAGCTGTTCCGCAGCAGCTGCCTCTGCTCCGTGTAGTGTATATACACGGGGATGTGTATGCCGGAGAAATCTAACGAAGCCGCGATCCTAACGAAGAGACCGTGTGGCGCATAACGCAGTTCCAGAGATATTTATGATCCGTCTTGTAGCGATTTACCTTATCTCTCTGCAAGACAAGAACGTCTTGCGCTTCCTTGCGGGCTATCTATTTATACTTGTATTGCACGCTCGCTCGCTCTCTCCGCCGCGTTTCCGGGACAATCGGGTCGAAATGCACACCGGCGAACGTGCGTGTACACACGCGAGAAAGGGGGAGAAATCGACACGGTACACAGGTGACAGAACGGATATACACTTGATAGTCACGATGCGAGCCAATTGGGTGTGCGACGCACGTTCGACGTGTCACGCGAGTTACACACGCACATACGCGCGCGGCAGCTTCTCTCTGTTTCGACGGAATATCCATCGGTTCGCGCATGATCGTACGTGTCTCTCTCTCGAGTTTATCAGTCACCACCGAGCGCACACGCTTGACTGCTCGCTCATCTGCGTCTTCCGTCACGATCCGCGCGGCGGTTTCGTCTCGCTGGCAGAATTTACGTCCGCGGGACGAGGAGAGGCACGACTCGACCGAATTTTCTCGATCGAACGGTCGAGGAATCTTCTCGCGAAAATTGTTGACATTGAATGTGCACTTGGAGGACAAATAAATAAATAAATAAATATTTGCGCGTTTCACTCACTACCCAAAGTTGACGAGAGAGCATTTGCAAGCGGCGGATTTCTTTTCGGAATTATGTTCTTGTTTTTTTTTTTTTTTTTACATGAGCGCGGATATAAATCAACGCGCAGAATCAACTCGGTAATTGATAAGTTTACTTTAAGCATGGAACTGTGTGCGCGAAGCAGAACTCATGAATTATGGATTTTGTTCGGGGTAGCTGCGGACTCTCTCCAGAAAGACTTTCGTGTGATTTTACATGTCAATGGTGCCGGTCTGTTATGAGAAACAACGTTTTCTTGTTATGTTTCTGTATTTTAGATGTAAAGTACCCCGGGCGATGCGTGTAAGCTGTACTGATTTCTGAGTTTTGTTTATTCAACATTTGTATTGCTTGTAATGTTGTATTTCCGATTTTGAGAGAGGCCCCGTCGTTTTATTTGTTGTACGAATTTTGCACGATGTGTGCAAAATGCTCCCGCACATATCGAATGCGCCTCCTCCTCATAAATTTTCGGTCTCTCCATTCCCTTCGCTTCCTCTTTCTTTCTCTCTCGTCTCATTTGGTTTCTCCAATCTGCCATTTTGACTGCGGGAACACCCGGACGGCTTAGTCCCCGAAATGAACTTCGACCTCTTGAACGTTCATCCCGGCGGAAAGCACTGCCGGCGACTCTGCCTTTGTCCGCTCGCGTCGGCTTCCGTCTCGGTACGGGCGCCAATTTAAGAAGCTTATAAAGGAAAAAGTTCACCGCGTCATGCAAATCTTCAGAGAGAAAGAGAGCGCGCGCGCGGAGAAAATTACACTCTCTTTTAAGCTGGCGCGCCGTTGCTTTGATAGAAATCGCTGCTGCCTAAGCAACATTTAATCTGGAATATTAAACCGAAGTAAGCTCGCTTAAAAACGAGATCATCATTATTATTTTGTTCCGTTTAAATACGTGTCGAAAGATGACGTTGAGGGGATTTTGCAAAAAAAAGAAACAAAAACCGAAAAAGAAAAATCATGACAAACTCCGCGCTCTTTGGATCTGAATTTTCAGCTGTACGCACAGTTGAATCAATACGAAATTCTCTCGAAATCGTAGGAGGAAAATGCACGGGAGGTAGTGGGTCGCACGCAGTTTCGTAACTACCGCAATCTATCACGAACTTCAAACTGATCATTCGCAAAACTTGGACGTCGAACGAAAATCTAACCCGCGGTCGCCCTCTTTTACCCGAGCGCCGTTGCTCCGGAACGCGCCCCGTCTGTAATTTGTTTGTGTGCGTCCGGACGAGAGTTTTCCGCGTCCGCACCGATTTCGTTTGTCTCTCTTCCTCTCTCTCTCTCTCTCTTGCCGCGCGTAGTTTCGCACAATCGCGATAGGCAAAACTTTCCCGGGCTGGCACGACGCCATCCGCACAGTGGACAGTGGTATCCGAATGTGTGTTTACGGTTATGTTTACGCTGACGATGATTCTCGTACAATACGCCGCGGTCGTTCGCTCCTCGGCCAAATTTGGCTGGAACTTCGTTCTTCAAAACAAAAACAAATAGAAAATCGCTCGAAAACGAAGCAAAACAAAACTCATCGCGTTTTCAACTCAAGGTTCTCGTCATTGACGATTTTGTTGCGACTCTGTTTCGAATCGAACCGTGCTAATTTTTATTTTCGCGCTGTGCGGATATACATATATATAGCCATATAACTCGAAAACAATTTGCCATACAATATATTCAACTCTATTTAATTATCATTACAAAACGTGTGTGGGGCACAATAATAATCGCTCGTGTTTGCGAACGTGTGTGCGAAAGTATTTTCGTTATTGACCAGAAATTGGATCATTATTATTTTGCATGTAATAACATACAGTAATGTCGTATTTATATTTCGAAATAAACGGGACAAAATGCCTCTCTCTCTCTCTCTCTCTCTCTTTCTCTTCGGTATATTTTCAATTAAACATCAACTGATTGTTGGCAGAAAATAGCGCAGGCGATTGCAAGAAACGACGGACGCTTCAAATCCACGCGACGCTTTTGAAGAAACGACTTTTATTGCCAGCTCGCGCGATTTAAATCTCGCCATTCAAACTTCGGCTCTTCTCTCTTATTTCTATCCTCTATATTTCCGGTGTCAAAAGGTTTGCGAGAAAAATTGAAATGTCATTGAGATGTCTGATCGCTTAGAATACGCTGTCATGTGTGTGCGGAGTAAATATTTTAATATTTTTTTTTCTCCTTTAAAAACAAGAAAGAAAACTCTCTTCTGGTCAGATTTAATCCGATCGATAGCAATTTTATTTTTCATCGTCGAACGGCGAAGAAAATGATGAAAGACCACCATATCGCGACCGGCCGTAAACGCGCGGAATCGAATTAACGTCTCGACGTTTCCGATTGATTTCTGCGACGCGCAACGAACGTCTCCGATCTGCCGGAAATCACTCGCCGCTCCAGTCTGTGAAAGGAAGGAAGGGCACGTGTGCGGAAATCGAAGGAGCTTTTAACACCGCGAAACCCTATTAAGATAGCGAGAGTCACTTCTGAGTCACGACTCAACGACCTTTTCACCATAAAGGTCGGAACGTGTGCTCATGTGTATCTTCCACCGGCAGCACGCATATACATATATGTGCTCGGATCTATCTATATCACGAATATATACAATATCTATGTACATCGCGAAGTCGATGGATCCGCGAGGTCGTATACTGTTCGAGAACCGTGACTCGCCAAAGTGATCGGGTATCCCGTACATATACCTACATTTCTTTAACGGGAAAGTTTTTGTACGAAATTTATATCTCTTTGTTACCTACCCGTTAATCGTTTCACTTAGTTTGCGAAGAACGCACGGAATTATAATATATATAATATTATTTAACAGTTTTTTAAATGTCAAATAAATTTCTCGTATATACGCGCGTTACAATTTATTTTACTTTTGAAACACACGCGCGCAAAATATTCAATTTTATTTCTCTCTGGCGAAGAAATAAAAAATGATATGTGCGCGCGTGAACTATGCACGAGCACGAGGTCGCCGGAATAAATTAATTAAAGCTGCACGCGAGAGGGAGGAAAATCTCCGCGCGCGCGTCTGATCCAGCAGGAAGCCGAGCGCAGAGACGTGTCCCCCGTTTTGAACTTTAGCCTCCTTAATTCGCGCACCTGGCGCTGCGCGATTTCGCATATCGCGGCTTTACGGAACGACAAAGTTGCCTTTCCTCGCATTCGACGGATATTACTCGGCTGAAAGCAAGCTTCGTATCTGTCTTCGGCGGGACGACAAGACGAACGTCTCTCGGCTCCGTTTTGAATTCGCAATGCGATAAACGTCGAGAGAAGTGCGGGGTGTGCCGGCATCCATTAATACGACCGCAATGTGTCTCCAAAGCTATGCACAACTTAGTCTCTCTCTCTCTTTCTCTCTCTCTCTATTATTTACCAAGTTAAACGCTATTTGTTAAATCGTTACCAGAATAAATAAATTTTTTATGGAATATTAGATCGCGTTGATACACAATATTTTTGTTGCAATAGTACTACTATACTAAATAGCGTTTTGAGAAGGAATAAGATTTTTCTATGCAAACATTATAATATCGATATATCGATTTTTTTTTATTTCTAATTGCCGATTCCAGCAAAGTGTTAAAACGACTTTTTTTGTAAAAATCATTTTCCGTTTAAAAATTAAACGGAATATAAGTATTTGGACTCAGAGTTTTCGATGTAACGAAATGAAACAGCAATTTTCGTGGTTATTTTACGCGATATTACACTTCGCGATAAACTCTAGACGACAAATATAAACTATACGTTTTATTTCGTCGTTCCGCGGAAAATTTAATAACACGTACGTACATGTAAATTTCGTTCGTTTAAAAATCTATTTTGCAGAAATTTATTTTACATGTATAATCAGTATTTTATTTCTACTGTAGTCCGAAATTACTAAAAAACAAGCTTGTTTTTTTTTTTTTTTTTTTTTTTTTTTTTTTGTCTCTTGTTCGCGCGAAATCGTCATCCCCCGGAATTTTCGACAAAAACAAAAAATCCAACAACGTTTACACAACCGGCGTGTGTCTTAATTGTGTTAGTTGACGGAGACTCTTTCGGCGCCGCTCATGCATCATTTGCAAATTATTATTATTCCACGGCACGCAGTGACGCGTAAAGCGCGTTGGTAAAGTTCCGCAAACATACAATACCAAATGAAGAGAGACGAGGTGTGCGTTGCGTCGCGACGAGCAAGGCGAACGTTGTCGGAGAAAGATGAGTCGAGTAAGAAAACGGAGGAGGAAGAGAAGTTGGTCGCGGAACGTGCAAGAGCGCGTACTCCTTCTCTCTCGTTGACGTCGGTGGATAAAGGGAGTAATTTTCGCGGGTACACAAGCTGTAATTATTAATGAAACGGATGGGAGGACGGCGTTGTACGTCGCTGTGCTTAGACCGACTTCCTCGTCTTCAGTAATGCGACATGAAGCTTTCCGTCGTCGCCGCCTCTCACAAGACTCGCGTTTATAAGGGTCCCATTTTTCATTTCACATGTGTCCGTCGGTATAATATACCACCGAGGTTGCTCCATCGCGCTCGCTTAAGAGCGGGTCGTCGCTTCGCAGTTTCTTTCTCTTTATTCCCGTCGTCGTCGTCGTCGTTTCTTATTTTAATCCGCACACCCGTGAAAAATACTTGCCTCGCTCGCTCTGACTCGGCGGTTTTACCGTAATTGTCTGTTTTTCCGAACACAGTGCGATCACACCGACGAGAAAGAACGTTCGCAATGTGAAGTTTCGCGATTTTCCTCTCGAGCTGCAGAATTTCAGTAACGCGATGAATCATTTCTTAGTTTTTAATTAAAAAAATTTCCAACAAATCAAACAACTTTTAGTTTAGAATTTATGTGACACGCACACAAGTAAACATTTTTTTTTTTTTTTTTTTAATGTAACGGCGCTTTTAACTTTTATGACGCGAATTCCGGCTCTCTCTCTCTCTCTCACTCTCATTTCGTCACGATTCAAATTACGTGGGGGCTAATTTCGTCGGGCGCGCGGAATATTCGCATTTGAAAATTAAATTCAGCATTTACGCGACATGTCCGACACGTTTTGACGAATGGAACTAATTCCGTAGAGTACATGAGATCGTAATTACAAGGATCACGTGCAAATCCTCGTCGTTTCTCCGAGATATACCGGCGGGTTCTCTGCAACAATCTCTTTCGTCTTAGATTACTTCACGCGTGAGATGCACACATTTTCTTTCTGTTTCTCTCGTCTCTAGCTCATCATTTATGACGAGTCATTTTTCATTTTCACGTCTCGCAAAATACGATCTCTCGCGAGAGTCAAAGGATTGTTATTATTATTTTTTTTTTTGCTGAGTTTCTTTAAAGGATGTTTTTTTTTTGTATTACGTTTCCGATTAAGACGTTCGCAGTACGCACCACAGAAAATTTAATTTCTTTTTGTAAAACGTTTGTTTCTGCGATCGCGATAGTTTATTTCGTGTCGATTATTTTCGACGACGCGCGGTGTATCAAAAATTGCGTTAATGGAAGCGAAGAGGAGAGGCTAATGAAGACGTGGACAGACGGGCACATGGATATGTGCGACCGACATTCGTTCTTCGCCATGAATATTCATCGAGTTTGAGAGGGCGCGAAAGAATTTATCGCAACATCGCGAGTTTCTTTCGACTATATAACAAAAACAACTAATACAAAAACAAAAACTAAAATAAATATTCACGTTAATATATGAATGTAAACATTCAAATATCAATTCAAATAGTAATAAGTTACAATGAAAAATAAAACTTTTCGAGAGGTTGTCTCTGTTGATTGCTTGAAAAAATAAAATAAAAAATAGAATGCGATGGAAGGGGAAAAAAAATTGAAAGACATCTTTGTAATACTTTGTTTTTAGACATTCTCCCAATGTAATTTATGAGA
>QVOB01002737.1:0-12353 GCA_014839585.1 Pseudomyrmex concolor | reverse complement strand
TTTTTAAAAAAAAAAAAAAAAAAAAAAAAAATTAAACAGCCGAAATAGCAGTTAGAGATTTATTATACAACGGCGAATATGTTATGTTATTTTATTTTCTTGTTATTTTCTTCGTCCAAACCGTCCGCGCGCGTGAAAAAAAGAAGAGTTTAGTCGATTTGAATAGCGTTGAAAATTTCAGCTATACTGAAATAAGATGACCGCGGTGTAAATTCCGTCGTTTTACGAGGTGTTAAATGTGGAAATGCTTCCCCGCCAAGACACACACTTCCTGTTTTCGTCTGATTGTGAGAGATTTTCTATCGATTTCTTTTTCCCCGTTCATGTCATCGCTCTCGTGGCCGCGATGTCGCTGCTTAATTCCCCAATTAGTATTCGCGTACTGATAAATTGTCGAGATAACGTGATAATGATAGAGCGACGTCGAATAAAAGGAAGTACGCCGTAATTTCTCGATGATAGATGCCGGGACATTATCGTCGCAGGATCTCCGTCGAGAGTTCTTCGTTTCGATAACACAAACGTGTAGATCGCGCACGAAGTATGTTCTCAAAGCGCACGTTTATGACGCGTTTATGTCGAAATTGATACGCAATTAAAAAGCCTCAATCGCGGAACTACGCGCCACGCGCTTTTAGTCGGTCAAACTCGAACGGATTTGCCACGACAATTTTTTTTCTCCGTGTAATGTTTTTCTTCTCCTTGCGTGTGCGAGAATGCGACTGGCACGCGGAAAATAATATGCAAGAAAGATCGCCCGCGATTAACGCTTTCACGGCCGAGGAAGTCGGGAAGTTTTATTAAAGATAACGTGTCCGGTTTCACGATGACGCGAGGGGGAGTCAATAAACGCGGCGAATGTAGGCGTAGCATCAAACAATTTATTGCACGAAAGATATATAATCATCGCGTATTTATCACTGTATGTTTGAACACTCTCGGCGCACTCGGTTTTTTTTACGAGACTGAAAATGTTAAGTCTCACTCATAAATAAGAGCGCGAAAAAGATTCTTGATGTTCAATAATATTTTCTACTGCGCGCGTGTCAAAGTCGTCAGCTCTATTGTCTTGCAAAAATATAGATAGAGAGCTAAATTAAGTTCCATATCACCGTATTTCTCAGAAGGTATAATTAAAAATACACGTTTCTACGATTCTTTATATTTCTTACAATAACACTTATATAAAAAAAGTATAAAAAGAGAGACAATTATTTTAATTCACAAATAGTTAAAACTAAATTTTATGTCAATTCTCTTAAAATCATGTTTATACACGAAAGATACGTCGAAAAGAGCGACAGATTATACTCACGGGGTCTCTCAAATCTCTCGGAGTAAATATCTTGTTCTCTCGTAGGTAAGTAGCCGCGTGGTCATCAATAAGCCGACCTACTATGCCTCTTACGCGGACGGAGTATTATGGCGCGAAACGGCGGGCGGTCCCTTCCGTTTGACGAGAGCCATTCATCCTCATCCACCTACGTTGATACCCACACATCCGGACGCGGCGGTAACACGCACGCGCGCACGCGTGTTCTTCCATTGTGCATCCATCTATCACGTGTCAGAAGTAACGCGGCTTAGGTGGGTCGATCGGGGCCGAAGGTAGAGAGGTCCTGTATATATCCTACGTAGCGAAGTCGCAAACTCGTCGATCAGACCTGTCGCTAAATGCGCGGGGAAACACTCGCGTGTAAGCAAATGCGAGTAAACAACGGTGGATTTATGACAGCTGCCGAAGCACGATTTCACGATTAGATTGGCCTTTTGACAGCTTTTATCAGATTGAAGGTACTATTATTTTTATTTTAAACATCGCGACTGAATTGAACAAATAAAAATGGCCGAAAAATTCAAAACTCAACTTTAAGAAAGAAATTTGATATAATATTGCAAGAGGATATATTTTATACATATATAAATAAAATTATTTTAATTACAATTAAAAACATTAAAAACAAAAGTTTCTATAAGATGCTATAATTGCAAGATTTTAATAATGCTCTATTGATATCATGCGCACAATTTCAGTAACATTAATTTTCATTCAATACTCTCGTGTTTAATCGTATCTGCGAACATAGGAAAACGCAGTAGCATTTGCGCTGCGTTAACGGGATCGCATATTCGACCTTAGCTCCCGGCGTTGTCCCTGACGCGGAAGGGGCTCTAGTGGCAGGAAACTCAGGGCCCTTTGGCGATGACCTGCCAACGGCTCGCGCATTAGCTCGACAGATAGCGGTGCCTAATCGGGTCTCATAAATTACCAAATTAATATCCCGCGTTGCCGACGCCAGGCTATCCGTCAGGTGTCAGCCACGGTGTAGATAGCAGCCGCCTCCACCCTACTGTGTGCTCTCCGTCTCCCTGTACTATACTCTAACGTCATCTTCCGCGCTTGTTACTGACGTGGACGGACGTTCTCTTAACGAACGCCCGCGCCGAGACCGACCGACGTGACGACGACGCACATCGCAAGAAGTATGAAAGTATTCTCTAACCGATAACGGCGTTAGACGTCGATCATAATTATACGAATATTGTACAATCTCGGGATACCGCTTTACTCTGCGTTGTGTAGTAATTCTAAACAAGTTTCAAATAATTTAATAAACGTTAATTGGCACACTGCGCTCGTTAGGAAAACTTATAAATTTACATTTTTTTAAATTTTTATCTTGTTTAATAACAGTAATATAGTACGTAAACAGAGTGTATAACAGAAATAGATTATAATTTCTAACTGAACGTTTAGAGAGAAAGAGGGAAGTAATTCTTCTTTTATCAAATTATATGTGAGAAATTTTAATAGGATTTCAGGTTTTTAATTTTACACAAACACGGAGTAAGTATCACACTAGACAAAAATAATCATCGGCGAATACACGTTGAGTGAGCTCGTGTCACGCGGACTTGAAATTAACGACGAGAGTAGTTCCAACGCTTGGACCGCGCGAAGGCTTAAAGGTTTCTATCAATCTTAAGTTGCCGACGACAGGCTATCCGTCCAAAGCCAGCACACTGAAGTAGCCACCTCCGCTTTCTATATACTGTATGCTCCAACGTCATCTTCCGCCTCTGCCGGTGACGTTCGAAGTTCTTCGAGCGAGCACTCTTCCGTTGCACGCACATTATAGCATTGAGAGATGCATGAAAGCTTCGCCGAAGTTTCGAGATAAAAAAAAAAAAAAATCGCTCTTGCTGTTTCCGATGCATCGCGCTCCGACAAGCGAGGGATGACGGACAAATTACTCTTTCATTAATGACTCGTCTAATACTCGATACGCGCCGAGCGGCATTAACAAAAGGTGCTTAAAGGTACCCGTCAATCTCAAGTCGCGAACATCCGAACATCCATCAGCTTTCAGGCACACGCTGCAGAAGCGGTTTCAACGTATCAGCTGCTGCCTTCCTACGAGAGGGCTCTCTCACATTTTCAACAGCCAAATCAATACCGACGTGCAACAATATATATTCAATCATCTTCTCAAGTATATTTTCCAATTGGTAATTTATCTTTCAATTTGTCGATATATTAGAAATGGATTTAATAGCTTTATTTTTAAACATCGCACAAATTATATATCTCTCGCGTAAATATTAATCGCATTCAAGAGAAATTTAAGTCTTACTTTATATTCTACACATAAATATGTAATGAATATAATAATTTTAAGTAGAAAACGAGTTTGATCGTGCTTGAACCACGATATTTCTTCAAGCTATGATGATTCCACGCATCTTATCCAATATCGGCGACAGAAGGATGCTTAAAACGTTCCGCGTCAGCTTTGAGTTACGATTGATAGAAAAAGCATCTCGTGTGACCAGGAAAGACACTCGCGCATGCACGTACGTGGACACGGACACGAGGGGACCACCCAGGGTGTCCCGATGTTCTACACAAACTAACGGCTTTCGTAGGTATGCGAGCGGGAATACGTCGTCTTGTCAGCCAGCGTCTGTTCCCCTCACATCATTCGTTCCGTTGAAGTCGCCCACGCATAAACGCGTAGAGAGAAACGTCGTGGAAAGGTGTTCGGTAGGTCATTAGACCGCTTTTTGAAGGATATTTAAGAAACTCAAAGTGTGAGCGAAATCTTAGGACAGCGTAAAACGGCTAAGCCGCAATATTACCTTGATGATCTGTACATCTACAAGTTTGTAAAAATGTATCGATGTTATTTGGCAGAGAAAATCCGTTGCAAAAAATATCTTGAACTTGGATTAAAAATAATGCAAAAATTTGTAAAACATTCTATTTTTTATGGCACATATTTAACGTGCTCATCAAAGTTGTGCTTTTTTGGGCACGGAAACATCGACGAGATTTCGAGTTCGGTTTCGTGGCCAGTGTCACTACGCCAGTACCGATTTACGGAGCTAACTCCTGCTTCTGAAATTTTGTGTACAGGGTTTCCAAATATGTTGCATTTTGCATTGCGTAACAACGATATTTGTCCGTGTCATTTGTCATCGGAAACTGTTACGTATGATAATGATACTATAAATCGATGACAATAATTAATTTTGCATATCCCGGATAATCGAAAGACACGGGCTCAGATTGAATTGCTGCTGTCGTTGCCGCAAGTTTAAATCATTCAAAGTCCTACGTGTGTGTGCGCGCGCGCGTGATGTGTGTGTATGTGTGCTTACGTGGATGAGGATCGTAAAATGTAGATAATTAGACGCGATTATCATCTAACTCCTCCGTTTCTAACGGTTACACTATATTTTGTGATCGATGGCTAATTTCGTAACGCGACTGTCGAACTGTAAAGCTAACGAAGCCGGTTTTATGAGGATTGTTTATGGATTCATATTTGTGAGTCAGCATTTCGCGAAGCGATATTGGCGTTAAATATTGCAATCCTTCCACTTCGCAGTGCTTTACATTACCTGTTTCCAAATGTTACATTTAATTTTCATTTCTAATTAATTTTAATAATTTTACCGTACTAAACTTGACTCTTCAATTCTGATTCTTTTGAAAGGATTCATCGTCATATCTATAACTCGCTGACATTATTTAAAGAACAAACACATCTGCTGTTTAGTTTTTTTTTTTTTTTTGTAATTATTCCAGAATACGGATCAAAAGTAACCTAGCCATAATTTTTCGAAAAGTATAGTTCTCCAAGAGTTAAAATGCACTTCTTATTTGAATGTTGCACGAAATCGTACCGCTGGAGGTAGCCAAGGCGGAATATAGAGGCACGTTGTGGCGAAGAGAAGATGAAGAGAGGGAGAGAGAGAGAGAGAGAGAGAGAGAGAGAGAGAGAGAGAGAGACCCGCCACGAAAGAAGGGGCAAGAACCGCTTACGAATTACGCGACGAGCAGCCAAGCTACACAAACCGGCTTCGGGCTACCTCTATGCGACACGGCTGCCAATTAGCGAGCTGACATCGACCTGACTGACCACCGTGCACTGCCGACCAGTGGTTTCTTCGGCTCCTTCTTCGAGATTTCGTGTCCTACCATCGCCACTATCATCACTACCACCTTCTTCTCTTCTTCCTCCTCCACCTTCTCCTCCTCTTCACTACCTCCTTCTCTGCCGAATCTTTTTCACCTTTTCCTTCTTTATTCTCTTTTTTTCTTTTTCATCTTCTCTGCCGTCATCGGCGCGCGTATTTCGTTTTGTTGCTTCGCTCTTTCAGACCCCTTTCAATTTTTCTGTCTTTACGCATCCCCTGCCTTCGCGTCACCGCGCTGTCGCGTGTGATCAGCGAGGTGTTGCGGCGCCGAGGCCTTTTTATGTGCATACCACGGACGTGCACGGCTTTGAAATGCGGGGTCCGTTTTGGGCCCGGACTTCACGCAGTTCGATAGCTGACGTGATCAAACAATGGACGCGCGTCTGAATAAACTTAAACGTCGGTTACTTTTAAAATGTGTATTTAT
Organism: Pseudomyrmex concolor; assembly: GCA_014839585.1. Lineage (NCBI taxonomy): Eukaryota > Metazoa > Arthropoda > Insecta > Hymenoptera > Formicidae > Pseudomyrmex > Pseudomyrmex concolor. Next base: position 6,442 of record QVOB01002737.1, on the reverse strand, counting down.
AGCAAACTTACAAGGTTGGTTTACTTATTATACGTTTATTTATTTCCAGTTGCAACTTTGACAGTTGCAATTGTGATAATGTTCAAATTGATATTTTTTAATTTAAGTTTTTTTAATGCAAAATACGGATGTAATATAGCAGAATTTGTGTTGCGCCCGAGCCAATTTAGACTCAATTTTCACATTTTGAATATTCGTTACAACTTCTTTCCCCTTTAAAAAATATCTTCATTAAATCCACCAATTAACGCAGCTTAAAAGTTGTAGTTGTAGCGAAAGTGATACTTGTATTTTAGAAATTTCAGGACAAAGTCATCGCCATATTTTCTCTTAAATATGCAAAAAATGCAAATCCCGGGTTTCTTGCGCTGGAATAAATTATAATGCGCGATTCCAAAAGCAGCAGCATCCATACGAGAAGAATTCAATTAAAAGTCACCCTTCAGTCCACTCCCGAATCAGCGAAAGATCCGATCGGAGTCGAATCAAATAATGAGCCGCGTGGTGTAATTATCAACCGCGTTTGGCGCGCGTTGCATGAAAATACGCTACAAAAAAAAAAAAAAAAAAAAAGACCAAGGAGCCGTCTAATAAATTGTTTCCGGCGTTGATTAAAGCTAGCTTGAAAATCCGCGATATCGGTAGACGACGCGATCGGGGCCGGATCGACGAGTTTCTCGGTGCGACACCTCGACCGATAAAAATGATAATGAAAGAAGATACAATCGACGGGTGCCGATTGTGCGCTCGTCCAATCGATTCGCGTTTCTTCTCTGAAGCAGAAGTCACTTTATGAATATTAACGACCTCCGGTTTTGCGAGGGTAAGCGCGGCGCTACTCCCGCGATAATTGTTTCCTCGCTCATTACGTCGTGCGTGAAGTATTTACGCGATTCGGCCGTGGCTGCTCGTCCGTAGTAAAAGGGGGCACACAATGGGCATAAATAAGCTTAATTCGCACGAGAGACGCATTCGCACCTTCGCTGCGACTTTCGTGCAACCGACGTTGCGCCTTCCGGGAACTCGCATCGCGGCAACGCGCTTAAGTAATTGACCGTTACATATGTAATTTACAATGCGTGTACCGTACATGCGCGCTCCGATGTTCGGCGAGCTTCGGAATTTGCCGCCAGCGCGCTTTTAAACCGTTGGATCGATGCGCGCTTTTTCGACGTGGTTTTCTTCCGCATGTGTCGTATATCGATGCGCGCGGTGGCGGCGTGCGTCGCCGCGATCGGTAGCGATGCACTGCGGCAATAATTATTACGTATGTCAGCCGGCATTATGTCCGCTAAAAGCGGGGCGAGAATAAAAATTTCGCGCGCAGCCGTTATCTCCCTTCCCCCGGTTCTCTTCGTTTCTTTCCCCCGCGTCGACTTTTTCTTCCTTCGATTTTTTCGATGCCGATGCAGCTGCACACTTTTCAGAGGAGAGTCCGCGTCACGATGCATTACGGAATGATATTTGCTAATTGAGCACGAAGATAAAACGACAACAGCGGCCGGCTAATAACCGACCTCGGTCCTTCTCGTTCCTCTCATCCTCCTCCACCTCGTCCCGGGTTCTCCGACTCCCGGGGGAACGGATAATCATACGTTGAACCACGTCGCACCTAGCTGCGACACTTCGGGATACTGCGCGGCTTCTGTCCCCGGATATCTCCGCGTTTTATCGCTTCGTTTCCTTGCGCGACTCGCCCGCCCGTAACTAGCTTCACGCATGAATAACGCGCCGGTTCGTGTGCGATGACCGGCTCGCGAAATGCACAAACGCGCATTTCAAAAATAAATTCGAAGAAATATGCTGGTAACAAAACTTAATTTGCTTCAAACGAACGAAGTCATACATTGCGTTATATCAGTGAGAGTTTTACATGTAATAATTACTTTCTTCAATATCTTTTAACGATATTTTGCAATAATGGTGTTTAATAAAAAAAAAATACTCGTATACTTTATGACATCAAATTATATCGTTCGAATAACATCCTTGGTCTTGAAAGCGATTTTGTTCCTGCGAATGATTAGTGCGCACGTATCGCAATGTTACTGCGACGGAACACGCGATGGATATCGCGATCATATGAATCTATAAATTATTGACTTAAATAGGTCATGGATCGAACAAGACGCCGAGTGTCGACGCTAGAAACGAGTGAGCTGCACAAAGTGAATGAAGCGGAAGTTAGCGCGTGCGTCGTTATCGGCACGTCGTTTTTTGTCCTACAAGCTCATCTATGTTGATTAATTATAATTGCTTTCATATATGTATAAGTACACGCGAAAGTGTGGGCGTAATCGACGACTATTTCGCGCGCTCTCGCGTTAAAAAATGTCAGAACACTTTATGAGCTTTAAGTGAGATAATATTACATACATAGATATTTTAAAAAGTTAAGAATTTATAAATTACAGATAATAATTACAATATAGATAAATTGCAGATAAACTTATTTGTATAAACATTAGAGATAAAAAATTATTATACAGAGTTTGCGTTTACATCAACTTTTTAAATATTTTTCGTTAGTATTTCCGATCTCATTTTGAGTGAAATGATTATTTTTTTATGTGTTTGTTATAATATATATTTATAAGAATGAATACTTATTTTCACATTCAAATCTGAAAACACTTTTATCAGAAATGCACACGTATCGCGGCCTCCTATTCTTCTCTCGAAAAATGCAAGTCAAGCTTTCAGAATGCATTACGGATGCATCAATCGAGCGATGGTGTGACTTAATACCGTCTTACTTAACTATGCCGTCCATACTTAAACCGACAGGCGCCGAGAGTCGCTACGGTCCTGAAGCGGTAATAAAAATGAGAGGAGCGAGAGAAGCGTGTTGCTCGATCTGACGGCTGATGGAGACGTCTTCGTTCCAGACAGACGCCTCGGACGCTCACGACGTTTGATCGACAGTTTCTTTCCTCCTTTCGCATGCGTCGCGCCCGATCGAGTTCTCTGACTTCCACCTCTTTCTCTTTCTCTCTCTCTCGTCCCACTTTCGTCGTCGTCGTCGTCCTCCTCTTTCTCCTCTTTCCTTCACCTCTTCTTCCTACTCCTCCGCGTCCTCTCCTCGCACTATCTTATTCAGTCTCTTCCGAAGTCCAAAGGAGGCACTTTGCGCCCCACGTCGTCATCATTCGTGTTTTTGTCGGGGCGCCTATAAATAGGTTTCATCGCGCAGCGCCTCTGGACCAGCCGGGGCCTTCCTCGCGTCGCACGGTCGTCATAAGATTCAAGGTCGCATCACCGACGGACCGGAGATTGCCCTTTGTTTCAGACAAATTTTTCCGCAGAGTTTAGAGAATTTAATGCGGCACAGGATCTTATTAATTGCTCAATAATGTCTTAATATTTTTTATACATAAGTTCAATTGTCTATCTCGTGTTCTTTCTTTTTTATAACATAAATATTGCGGTTTTTTAACTTTTCAATTTCTCTTGATTTTAAATTTCTTATATTTCAATTACTCTTGTGCGTTTGGGAAAAAAGACAATTGAAACTTTGATTTTCTAGAAGAACACTATTTGCTAGGTTTTTGATCTTCACTGCATATTGTAGGTATATATACAGCTTTCGAATGAAGTTTGTCGAGTTTTGATTGGCTGGTATTTGGGAACGGGAAAAGTGTAGTACTTGAATACTCTCTCTCTCTCTCTCTCTCTCTGCTGTAGGATTGGAGATCGTGAGAGTGTATCTCGATAGCTCTATAGTTGGAATTTATAGAAGGGAAATCCACTCTCGTGAATTTTTTTTATGTAAAGAGTTTTTTTTTTTATATGTAAAATAAGATAGCAATGAGTGTACGCATTCATAACGTGATATGATACTTTGATGTCATTATTTCCACTGTGATTGCAATTATTGCATTATACCGTTCACATCTTATTTGTTTGCTAATTGTGAATCTGATTAATCAGTAATAACAATTCACACTATGCTTTTTGCATATTTGCATCGCAATATTTGATTAGTAAATTTCACGTATCATACTAGACTAATGTACTATGATATATTATTATAAATAATAAATATTTTCTTATATTCACGCTTATGTGTGTATATTCTACTTGATTGCTATCGATGTCCTAAGTGTTTATTACAAACCTTACATAACGACAAATTGCAAAATAACACATTCGAGTTAGGAAAGAAATCTAATGCTCCCGTCGTATGGATCAACTTTCTATTTTATTATCATATTGAAATACGATCGTGAGATTTATTATTATTTTAATAGATAAAACGTTCAAGCAATATAACTTGTCCCATTAAAGCAATATAATTATATTATAAAAAAACATGGGACTTAAAAAATAGGATGAAAATATGCAAAGCGATTCACTTTCGTTAACAACACACACGTTTCTGATGTTATTACAAAGAACAAAAACTACGTCTGACGAGAATATAGCAGTTTACGCGAGGCAAGACTTAAACGTCGGTTATTAAGAATTCACTTTCCTCTTCTTTTTTCTCCCTTTCTCTCTTTCTCTAAATTTTCAACGAAACGACGCGCGCTTCTATCCCGCGGTGCTATCTGCCTCAATGCTACGACGTCGTCTTTCAATCTGTCGTGAAAACGGGAACGTGATGCCGCCTCCTGTTTCATTCAAAATCTTTCTAAAAGAAAGACAGAGGAGATCCGTCCTCTCCTTTTCTTCCCTGCCGCTTAAAAAAAAAAAATCAGGAATGCTCGATAATCATCGATAAATCATTCGTTCTGGTATGCGTGCGCGCTCGTCCACGTACACGCGCGCAATCTTACCTGTGCGTATCCGCTACGTGGGTCAATCTTTATGGCGGACATAACTCGCCTGATTTCACTGGAGATTATCTCGTTATTTATTGGAAAGGTGGACACACGATGTCTGCGGCTGCCCGAAAAACCTCCTCTTCATCGTTTCCTCGACTCTCCTTATTTATATCAAACGCGTACATTCAGTGACAGATAGAAGCCGATCACGAATGATTCACGATGACGCAGGGCTGTAAGTATAAAAGTCACAAGCGGCTTTCACACGCGCGCACACAGCAGAAAGAGAGAAATTTTCCTCCCAAAGAGCTCTCGCCCCAGTTCGTTATAATTATTTTTACCCGGTCGTAAAGTTCGGTAGAATTATTACACAAGACTTCTCGTGAGTTTGTTAAGATTTCTGAAATTCAGTGCGTGCAGGAAAAGATTTCAATTATGAAACAGACATCTCTTTCTCTCTCTCTCTCTCTCTCATTTAGAAAGTAATGTTAATAAATTTAAATATATAAATTTTTGTTTATAACATTAATTTTACGCAAATTCCAGTTCCAGCATGTGTAAATCACGATAATTAGTATGTGAAATCGTTGCGAGACAAACAAATCATCGCGGCGTCCGATTGATATCAATCGTGATGGAAAGACCTCGGAAAGCGGGTATGCGCGTCGCAACGACAGTCTCCCGCTCGTACTTGGGTAAACATCAGGCGTTAATTCTCATAACGGAAACTTCCTAAACGCGAAGTTACGAATACAGTTCTACGAGCCGCGTAGGAACTACACGGAGATGAAGGAAACGCGGTGGGGTTGGTTTTAGTGTGTTATACACGCCTAAGGCGCCGCCGCCGCGGCATCTTCGGGAGTGTAGATACGGAGGTGAAGCAAAAGGATGGACGAGCAGCGGAGGCCGAGAGCGGAGAATGCAGGCTGCACAACTTGATAATAATAAACTGAAAAAGGAGCAAAGGGCGTTATTTTAAAAGGGAAATGCAGCGCCGCATTTTTATGTCTTCGCCAGAACTTTTCATCTCCCGTGCCCTCGCTAAAAGGTATCGCGGGGGGGAGGAGCGACCGGAGGGCCGCGAGATGGGCGATGAGGAGGGTAGTCGACGCGGTAACGGCCAGGCCGGCTCGTAGAAGACAAGATGAAGAGGAGGATGTAGGAGAGACAAGGCAAAGGCGAGGGGCCGTCAGGGGAAGCTGAAACGCGGAATGAAACGGCAGACTGCCGCTGATGAAATTCATAATTTAGATCCAATGCGCTCTCTGTACCTCGTTTAGAATACACTGCTATTTATAGACGAAATTTTCCTTCGGTACGATCCGCCCCGCCCGTCCAACCTCTCGAAAGTGCGCGCGAAATCATCCCTCGCCTACCGTCGCTTTTCCTTCTGCCTTTTCCTCAGATTCACTCACTGCAAGACGACGATGTGCGCCACGTGGATTCGCCAAACCACGCTGCGACAAAGATGTTCGCGGATTGCGCTACAATAGCGAGTTATCGATGTGTATATGATGTTAGGAATATTGATTATTCCGCTAAACATATTCTCACTTGAAATAAAAAGTTTTAAAAGATAGTAAACCGACTCTCTAAATTTTTTAGAGTGAAAATCCGGCCTTTTTTTACTCTAATCATAGAGTCACTGACTAGTTCACTTCATGTAGAGTCAATAT
>QVOB01002736.1:0-12913 GCA_014839585.1 Pseudomyrmex concolor | reverse complement strand
ATCGGTGTCTGCACAATTTTGATACAATCAAAGTGTGACGATAGATTGGCTCAATCTGGACAGAAAAGTTTCATTTTGTAAAATTCGCATAATTTATTGAGTTATTAATTAACCAATAAGCGCGTGGAAAGCGATGGTTTGGACTCTGTAGAATTTTTGATTGTAAAGAAAAATGACTTATATCGCATGTAATGTGTTTTAGCGGCGTGTGACACAGCTTATTGCGATCAGCTGATTTTCACAACTCAAAATCTCACACGCCTGCAGAGTCCGGATCATCGATTCTCACATGCTCATTGGTTCACATTCATTAATTAATAATTCAATAGATATTGCAAATTTTGAAAAATAATAAGTGACTTTTCCGTTTAGATTAATCCGATTTATCTTCATACTGCGGCTGTGTCAAAATTTTTCAAACATCCCATGTTATCTCACTCTTTTTTTTTTTATTAGTTACGCTTCGAACTTAATGGTTTTAATCAAAAAAATATGAATCACTTACTTTATAAATCTACATCTTATCATGTTGACGATATTATTGCCACTTCAATAACGAGAAAGTAATCGCGTCTATTCAAACGGAACGTAAAAAAGATTAGATACGGCGTTGATTGTCCGAACGATTATCACCCTTCCGTATCTACGGGTTCTCTGATTCCGACCCTTGGAAAAATCAATGGATGAGACACACGCGAGCGGTACCGCAAATACGATAATGATTCCCGATAATGATTCGGGGTTAGCGGGCGATGGTTTTAAACATTTTCACACGACAACGACGACGACGACGGTGGCGCCCGATGCCGTTTTGAATTCCTCGAGGGATGATCGCGCTTTGATGAGGGTGAGAACGCCCCGGGGGTTAACTCGTATTTCACGTGAGGCTTGTTGTCGGGTGATAGGCATTAAAATGGCGAACGGCGTGCATCGATCAAAGCCCTGACAGATTTTAGATTGCTCTCGCGCGACGCAGCGCGTTCGTGTTTACGTTGTTTCGACGTTTTCCTGGCCACGCCGAGACTTCATACCGCGGAGAAATTTCTCCATGGGCGCAGAAAGAAAGGGAGAGGGAAAGAGAGAGAGAGAGAGAAAAAAAGAAAGACGTATGACGGATCGTTACGGACGCGGCTATTTAAATCGCGAACGAATCGTTATACGCGCTCAGTTCGCGAGCCGCTAGATGAAACTGTCACGATACGTTAAAGCGAGCGTCGAACGCGCGATGGACGCGAAAATACCCGGGGCCGTCCTACGGCAAAACGGCAGTTCCAAACGGCCGTAAAAATCGCCGAACTTGTTTTTGATTTTGCTCCCCTTTGACAATATCAGTGGGACCTGTCGGCGATTCGCCATTCGCAAAAGGCTGATTGCTGAATTTATCTTCGGAACGACTATAGATATCGTATTAATCTCGCGCAGCGTACAGATAGTAGTTTTTGGAAACCATCTGTGTAAAATGTTTTATTATTTACACGGTAAATAATAAAAGATAAAGAGATGAGTAGAGATTGTGCGCGTGTCTAAATAAAAAAACTTCTAATAAACTTCTTATCGCAATACGTTTTCTTTGTCATATTATTACATGGTTATCGCAGTCATTCTGAGTGACATCTTCCACACGTTGAAAGTGAAACGCGCGCGCGACTAGAATGCGGCAAGTATATAGCAACGAGAATCCACGGCTTTGCCGGTCAAGCCAACGATCCAACGATTTCGGTATTTGCTCCTTCCAGACGACCGGACGTTGTCAGGCTGAGGGGTTCGGATGGTATGCTATTATCATGCGTGACTATTGTCGGACAGAGAGAGTTACCTCAGTCCTTTGAGCGGAACCGATATGAGCATATTTGAACTCACGCACACGCGCGTGGTCCATCGACATCGGAGCGCTCTGGCATTCGGGGCATACGAGGTGTTTGAATTTAATCAACTTGCTCATGCGTTCGAGATGCGACCGTCGTGTGAACTCGTACTCAAAGCCCGATTAACATCAAATACCATTATGGCAGTTATTGGCGTACTACTACCGATTTGCATGGAAAGACCTTATGAAAAGAACAGACGTATGGTTACGACGTCGATGCGACGTCGTCGTAGGAAGGAAACTGCGAGCAATTCACATTTAAACAAAAGACAAAGTTACACAATATTCGCCGCTCGTAATTTATCTTTTAAGATCGTTCGTGTTTATAAATCGCATTAAAAGATTAAGAAAGTTTTTTTTTAAAAAAAGAAGACATTAATTCCTTTGTGATACCAAAAGGAAATCTCACGATTAAGCTTTATCCCCGAGTCGAGCATGACTAATTAACGTCGCTCTTTATATATATATATGTACAAAAGCGCGACCGGGAAACAGCACGGCGGCGGCTTAATTTTTCATTGCCAGACACGGAGAGATCGCGGCGCGAATTAAAAGTCTCGCTTTCCGTCCCCTAAGGAAGTTCGGCGCACAGTGACAGATAAGCTTTTTCTATCTTTGGTCCATTGTCGGAGAGCTGCAGCGGAAACATTGACTGATCGGCGAGACACCCTTGGAATATATAATTACCAACCTCCCCATCGGAGTTACGGGATTGTCAACCACCACGTCGTCTTCCTCCGCGCCTCCGTTCCTCTGCGCGGAACCCGCCGCGCGCACGAGCTGGTCGCTATCACACCCCACTAATAGGGGATGACTGTAGTGTGACGTCACCAGAATGAAGAGAGAACGAAGCCGCGGGCCGAAGAGGGAGAGGAGACGCGTGATTGATTGGCCCATTCAAATGCTTATGAACGCTCGCACGGAGAAGAGAGAGAGTCAGAAGTTCGTTGGTAGCTGATTGCTCTCCGGCATCCCGCACCGGCATCCCGCACCGATCAGTCTTTCGATTGTCATACGCGAAGATAAATAAATTATATCGTCCGTGGATGTCGATCCTAATCGAACACGGTTAGCGGCCCGACATACGTCATCTCAGCCCGGGCACAAAGAAGACGTTTAAGTCACTAAACAATCGTTAGAACGATAAATTATAGCCTTGTCGTTCTGCGTTGTGTCACGCATCTGTACAAGATGGCGGTAAGCGCGTAACAATGGTCGATCTTACGCGATATCATTTTTTATCATTTGACTTTCTCGAGCGCGTCGCGGATAACTGTAGTTTCCCTCAATAGACGTGATTAGCGACACGAGCGAGAGAACCGAATGCATAACCTGTTCATCTCTAATAAATTTTTCCAAATACATTTGACGTGTCTAGAAGCACACGCATATATACATATATTAATACTATGGCATACGTGAGTCGAAAGATACAGAAATATTTAATGCCCGACCGCGGTTCACGCGGTGTGCAGTATTAACGAAGATGGATACCGCTCATAAATAATTTCCGGCCATTATAACGTTTCTCCCAGCCCGAATTCAATCGCGTCACGTTTCTCCCGCAAGTCCAATATCGGACGTGAAATAGGTATCGTCTCGTTCCAATTGTTTTTTTTTTTTAAATGCTCGCGCGAGAAGTGTCTAGAGACGCAATATCGTCGAAAAGGTGTGCGGTGCGCGCGCGCGAAAATGCGACGATCGTTTTCCGGGTCTCTCGCAATTGTTCATCAACGTTGATCGACCGCGCAGACTGTTTTTTTTCCGCACACGAGCCGGTTTGATTAATTAATCCATCTCGCGGAGTCGAAACGAGCCCGTGACTCGCGGGCGAGTGTATGGAATTTCGGTTTGAATGCATATTGGTAGCGGCAAATGGCGAGAAAGGGGTGCGATGAGGCAGAGTTTGAAGCTTTCACGAGGGGAAATCAATATTCCGTGTCGGCGGATTGACATGAAATATTTTCCGATATTAGTGCTTATTACCCTGCGCGCTCGGATAGATCTATCTGGCCGCGGGAAATGGAAGAATCTCATTCCCGCTCCCGAACATTTCGTGCGCGTCCGCTCTCTTTTTTTTTTTCGGAACCAGTTTTATCTCTCGATTTTTCACCTTCGATTATTCTTCGTGCGCGACGCTGCTCGTGCGTGGATGTCAATTTTAACAAAAAGTTTCAGAAAATGTTGCACACGGAACTATATTTAACGTGTTACATGATTTAGATCTACGTATGTTCTAAAGCTATTTTCTCATTTACTAGTATAGAAAATTGTAACAAAAATGTAAGATTTCTTATACTTTTAAATTATCTTATTTTACACTTTATTATTTTCTCACGTACGCGATGTTTTGAAAAATATTCTTTTACTTGCGAGCGCTCCGTCGTATATACCATATATTACGAGCTCGACTCGAAATTACTTCGGAGCTTTCCACTTACTTAATCTTGTCGTCGAGGAAATCTACCGTTGAGTTCGTACGATCGAGCAAATACGTTCACGAAGCGCACCTTATCGACTTCCTGGACCCTGCAGCAAGAACGGTAATCCATCTAATCCTTCAGACAGCATTTCAGGCGGAAGAGGTTTTTTTTTTCTTCTCTCTCTTTCTCTCTTTCTTCTTTTCCGGACACTTCATAAACGGCGCGTGAGTTTTCCTGGTGTAATTGGGTCGGCGGAGAAAATCGAAACGTCGCCAGAGAGAGCGAATATTCCCCTCTACATTCGCCACGCGCTTTTTTTCCTCCGACTGCATAAAAAGATACGATGGACATTAAGCGATTCTTGAGCGACGCGGTCCGATGGGCGATGGTCCGCGAACGATGGGCGAAGATTCACGGGAGCGTGAATGATCGAGGGCCGATTCGCGATCGTGTCCACGAATTATTCCGAAATTTGGTTATGCGTAATGCGATTTGCCGTTTTTTCTCTCCCGGATGCGGAGAGAGAAAGATCCCGTTATTTACTTCGGTAATCTCGTATAACGGATCGCCCCGCCCCCCTGTCTTACTTTCTCTCCGGGGATTGATACGAATTTACTTAGAGGGCTGATTTTCCCGCCAGTAGTTTTCTGTCCTGACTGACCGGTCATTTGTCCGGAAACCTTATCGCACCCCGGGGACTGACCGAAGGAACGGACGACTTGTACCCGATGTCAGATGCATTTCCAAGCGCTTGTTCTTCCTTCAGGTCACCTCGGGGAGAACAAAACGAGATAGGGGCGAAAGAATTGTGACGATAGTGACTTTAAACTTGACGTAAATGGATATTTGGAGAGAAGTTAGGTAAAAAAACATGATTTATGTCGATGTTGATTCGCCGATTGGCGAAACGGTTGTAATAAAAGCGTTTCAACGCCTGGGGGCATCCGGAGATGTCGATATGACGCTCAGGTACAATCGTTTAGAAGTGCAAATATTTAGTTACCGGCGACTCGGATTTACATAAATAGTCACATAATTGCGCGCAATTGTTCGCACAATGTAATTCACGGTCGGGCCCGTGTTGAAACGCTTTTATTTATCTGCCGTCAGATTCCGACGGACGTTAGTGACGACTGAGGGTTCTCGGCTAGTGCCCATGGTAAATAGGTGTTAATGCCGGCCATCTTCAACGGCGAGGCGCTCCTGACTCGGGGTGTATTCTGCGACGAGGTTGTAAAGGACGGCCATCAGGACGGACAATGTATTAAGTACCAGAGGGACACCATTCACGAGGGATTACCTTAAACGCACAACCAGCTCCCATTGTCTAAACTGATGGCCCAATCTAACTCCCGGCGTACTAACTGAATTCGCTGTGCGCCGGGAGGAGTTATCTTGACCGATTGGATATCGGCGCGTTTGTTCGCGCGCGCTATCGCGTCTCCTTGCGAGATCTCGATGGCTTCGGACTTGACAAACACCGTCGATCCGGCTTTAATCACGTTCAACAACTCGGAAGCGATTTTCTTATCTCATTATTGGATCTCGTCGACAGATCATATCGAAGAATCGTGATGTGACAATTGTTTAAAATTTTGAAAAAGACAGCATTGCTGGTAATATCGATTATAAAGCTTGAATCGTTCTCGTATGTCCGGTAGAGAGTGTCTTGAAGAGGGCCGTCTAGTTGTTAAACAATCACGCGCGCGCGCTCGATTGGATGGCCATTGACGGTGCTTGGCGCAAACAGGATTCCTCTTTCGGCCCATTGCGCTCGAATTCGCCGGGCGAATCTAATCAAACATTTATGCTAAATCACGAAACAATCCGCATGGAATCAGCAAATAAAAGGGCCGGGTAGCCCCATTTTCGTCGTCGCCCTTGGTAGCCCTCTCTCGCCTGGTCATTTGACTCTCCTATTTACTCGTTCTCGACGGACAAAAAGTTGATGGACATTCCGCGCCGGACAAAAGGCTCCAGGATTGAACTTCAGAGCGGAGAAAGAGCGGACGGTAGCTGCAGTGGCTCGCGGAGAGAACGAGCGGTATGTAAATTCTTATAGGGGTGAGTCGAACGCGTGAGGCTGTGTGTGTGTGTGTGTGCGCGCGCGCGCTCCGGTTTTAGAGAGCGCATTTGCATGCGCCGAACATTTGCGGCGACAACCGCCTTCGCTCAGCTTCTCCTGATTGCCCTCGTTTATTAAGATTAACTTTTCTCGGTGTAATCTCGGACTCGGAATTATCCTCTCTTTGGTGGATTTTGCTGTTGTACTATCAGCCGAAATCGTCGTTTGAAAAACGCGAGCGAGCCAGCTCACGAACTACATCGTAAAACGTACATACTCCTCGTGTCGACGTTCGACGAGTAACATGTTTCGTTAATGAAAAATAATAATTATTCGCAAACGTGGTGGTGCACATCGCGCTTCCGGGTTTTATGAGCACGTGGAACTACTTATCGCGGTGTACGACCGTATAAAGTATAATGGCGAATGAGCGCAAAAAGTGATACGGAGAGGGAGGGAGGGGGGAGAAGAGGTTATCCGCGGCGCGGCGTTTCTGTTCCGGCGCGGCGGCACACACAGCTAGCATTAAGCGCTGTAAAGGCGGCCGTTGTAATGGCTAGTTTTATGCGCACTTGCGCGCTGCGCGGCGCTCCGGGACTTCTTGCATCATTAACGGGTAATAAGAAAATTGTGCGCGAGTAACCGTACACCCGGCGTGACCGAGGGTAACAATTAAGCTCTGACATTATTATTTCCCGTCTCGGTTCGTCTTCCTCCGCGGTCGCGATACGCGCCGCGGCGTGCACGCACGTACGCACGTCGAGAAACTGCGGGCATTAGCCCGCGTGTAAATATATATGTATGTGTGTGTATCGTATATATACCGTAGATTCGCACGTCTTCCGAGAAGCTCAGCTTGGACACACACGCTCTCTTACGATAATTGCTCGCGCACATGTGTCTTGCCGCGTCATTAAGTCTCTCCTCGATAATTGCCACCGTGCAGGCCGCACAACATATTGAATACCGTCTATATGATTTCCTACTCTTGAACTCTGAACCTCTAGCCCGTTTGACGGTATAATACGCATCATAATCTTCACGATCGTTTTCCGTCAAAGCGAGTATATTATACAATACGTCGGGCTTTAAAGGGCAGCAAGAAAATAATCGTTAGGAAGGATGCATTGTGTTCTCGTCGTCATGTAAATTGTAATGTAAACCTTTTTCAATTACACAGCTGTGTTCTCTCTCTCTCTATCTATCTATCTATCTATCTATCTATCTTTCTCCGTCGGTTAACGGCGAAACATTAAAAATTTATACTTTCATTCTCGGCTCGAAAACCCGCGGAGAGTCGCTACTCTCACCGCTAATTAGCATCATACGCGGCACTTCGGCCGCGGATTTAATTACACTCTTCAAGTTCACGTTGCGTACTCTTTCCACAAGTGAGGCGATATCGTTCGCTCAACCCTCCTAATCTGGGAAGTCACCCCGCCGTTATATAATACAACGGTTGATTACATCGGGCGTAGTTACTCGCACACCCCCGCCCACCCCCCGTCGCCGGCGCAGAAGTGGAGTTCGCGTCATTTATCAAACTCGATGCCAACCATCCTCTCCTCCCCCCTCCCCTTCCCGACCCGTCCCCTCTTCTGTCGCTCATTTCTCTTTCTCTCTCTCTACATGTCCGCGACATAAGCGTGATTTTCGCGTCGCGATTGGTATTATCCGCCAGACTCGTCGGCGTGGATCGATCCACGTTGTACGATACACGAACGGCACGGAGAGAGGATCCTTTCTCGTAACATCATCATTCCACTTCCGTGCGACTCGTGCTTGGAATCCGCACGCGCGATGCGACGATCGATCTCCGTTGATGTGTTGCGAGACGCAGGAAATAGAGATTTCGTATGTAAAATTGCGCTCGCGTCTCTCTACTCGTCCGAATTTTTTGGACGACGATACGTCTTCTTTATCACGATTGTGACATCGAAAGGGTTGAGAGTAAATAATACAAGTAGCATTTTTTATTTAAATATTTTTAAAACATTTATTGACGGAGAAAAACGCGCGCGCGCGAGTAATTTGTCGAGAGTGTTTTGCACGAGCAATCAAACATAGCGGAATATATGGACCATCGTCGAGGATTAAGTCCGAGTCAAGTCATGACGCGGTTATTAATCACGAGAATAATAGTTGGAGCTGCGCACCGAAAGCGTTTCCAAGCGTTCCGATCCCTAATGTTATCCGCTCTTCGATGATATCGTAATAAATCCGATCGAAAATCTTCGAATACCAGTTCAATCATCATCTCTCACGAGTTGCTTATCATCTGAATTAAATCCGAGTATAATTTCGAGATATTAAAATTGTCATACACAATATTCATTTACGTACAAATTATTTATCACGCAATTTTTTAACCTACTAGATAGTATGTGCGTCCGTCAACTCTTTTATTTGATAGAGCTCGTTTAATAGAATGGAGCCGCATTGGAAACGCACGGTAAAGCTTTAAAAATACGAAACCGATTATCGCGATTGCAACAGAGCGCATCGGTCTCCAGCGGATTGCCGGAAATCTCTCTTTTTTTCTCTCTCTTTCTCTCTCTCACTCTCTCTTTCTCTCTCTCACTGTACACACGGAACATCCGAGTTTTTGCCGAGACCGAAGTTCGTAAGCGCATGAAACGACAGAGCGGCGCATCCGAATGCGTTTTAGCGCGGATCAAATGCATTACGCGTATTGCGTGCGGACCGCAGGCATACGCGGAGCTTATAGGCTGCATGCGGAAAGGATTATCGTTCGCCGGGAAAATTATTGGCGCGTTGCGCCACGAAGAGGCTAAACCGGCCGCGACAGCGGTTACTCCACCACCGTCGAAACGGTTTAAACTGTCATTACCTGTCGATCAAAGAAAATGGGGTCCTCTCCCTTCCCGATGACCGGATCGATGACCGTTCTCGGTACATCAGATTTGCGGGCAACAATGGGCCGCACGCGTAACAACCCCTTATCGGGGCTTAATAACGACTCCGCGTTGAATTTCGACTTTGCATGAACGAAGTTTGGGAATTACATCGGTACGTTTGATTGCACCCCGCGTACGTAAACAGTCTCGGCGGCGCCTGCACTCTGCTATGCATGCAAATTGCACGGTACGAGCATCATCTTCTCTCCCGGTTTCCTCGTAAAAGTAAAGAGCTTTTCTCTCCCCCGAGAGAGAAAGAGAGAGAGAGAGAGAGAGAGAAACAAAGAGAAAGAGAGTCGAATGATGTAAACAAACAAAGAAGACAGCCTGTCTCGCGATCTTTTATTTGTTAATTATTTCCATTGAAAATAGAGATTTATCTTCTATTAAAAGGAACAACGCGTTCAAAAATGTGTTCGAAAAATTTCGAACAGCTCGATTTTATGGTAGTTTATATAGCGCCGGAGTCGCACACTTTGTGTATGTGAAATACACTATATTTCTTATATCTCTTTTCTCCGTTTTACCGCGAAAGTGATTTATTTCTTTGGCTCGCGCCGTTCTAACGGGCTAGAGGTCGTTCTTAAGGAAGTCAAAAATGGGAGAGGAAGGGAGTAAAAAGCGGCGAAGAGTGCCGTCGTAAAAATTGGTGAGCTCTCAACAGGAAAGAACCTCAAATGCCTTCGGGGAGGTGCTAAAATCTGGGGCATAAACACTGACCGCGACATAAAATGAGTCTCCCGAAGTATCGAATCGTCCTCTTCTCCGCCTTCGTCATCGCTCCTTCCTCTTTCGTTCTTTTTTTCGTCCATTCCTCCGGCCGCATAAATCACCGTCGCCTTCGTATTTATATTCATAGGCGCGTTGAGGAAGATTGAAGAGCCGCGGGACCGCTGGGAGTTGCTCGTAAAATCCGTTAGATTGTAAAATATTGTTGCGACCGAAGGACCCGCTGGCGCGCCTTCCGACGCGGATGCGAAAGGTTACTTCTCGTCATTATACGCGCCGGCGACGATCGGCGCTTCCGTTCGAACGTTGTGTGTATATTAAATTACAGAGCGCGGTAAATCATCTGATGATTTATATCGTCGCAGCGTATGATACCGCATTCACGAATGTGAAATGGCCACCGATTGCTTGTAACGATGATGACGGTTTCGTATTAAGACGCAGCAGTTCTCTTTGCTTAATCAACTCTCTCGGTCGTGAAATTGCGACGCGTCCGTCGCGCGAACGTGTCGCACAGATGTAACAGCACCGCGCCACACACTTCTCATAAATTATTATTACAGGCGATAGAAGATGTGTTTTCGACGCGAGAAGAGACACGGGGAGAGGTTTCTGTTTCCCGATGGTTAACGACAAGCAACGAAGTGGAAGGTAATTCGCCGTAAAAGCGCGCGTTCGGCCACGTCCTGCGGTACACCGCCGCATCTCTCATCGGTACGGATCATAAATATTTATACCGCTGTCGGTGCGGTAACGATATTTGACATACGATCTCTAGGAGGTCGATCGCGCGGCGAAAAAGTGTCGCGTCCAACGTTGTCTTGCGTCATCCGAAACTCATAATATATAACAACCGCGTCGCGCCTCAGATGAGAGAGCGGGTGGCGTCCGCGCCGCGGGTCGTCTCTAGCTGAAAACCGCAGACTCGTAAGTAACGCTCGTCTGGCGGAAGTCTACGACTACGTCGATGAGTAACGCGACGTGGACGGCCAGTTATTAATCACACGAGACCGAGGAGCCCGGTAGTTAACGGACGCATCTCCGAGAATGAATATACGCCGCTTGAATATCGATCACGTTTTCCATTTCGAGCGGACGGACGCGTCATAATCGCTCGTTTTTTTTTTTTTTTTTAACTACGAGAAGTATTTTATAATTCGAGCTGCTTCGACGAAAACTTAGACATTATTCAGAATTCATCGTCCTTCTCTCCCGTATGTTCGCGTAAAAGTCTTCCTTTGTTTAGGAACGTTATATGTACGTTGATGATACGTCGTTTAAATTAGATATAGATCTCACATAGAAAGCGCGAGGTTAGTCAACGTTATTGGCCAAAAGTTAGAGCAGACGGCGAGCGCGCGCGCCAGCGGAGTTGGTAATTGTTGGTTTTGAATTATGGATCGGTTTGCTAACCTTTCACGTTCGCAAATATCGCATTAACTTGAGTACCCCGCCCGAAGGCATCGTGCCCTGCCTTGATTAAGCCGTTTTCCCGGCATTGTGCCGCTCCGATACCTCCGTCGTATCATCATAATCAGACGAATGGCAACGGCCTACCTACGTAGACGTCGCGCGAGATATTGCATCGACGTTCACGGACGTATATTAGACGTGCGCAATTGGCACACGGAGCGAGGAGAGACGTCAATCCATTAACTCTTCCCTCGTCAATTCTCATCTCTCTCTCTTCTCTCTCTCTCTCTCTCTACGCCTATCATCCCGCTAACAATGTTAATCATGTATCGAAATTGGTTCGCTCTCGCTCATGAATTGCCGATGAACTCGCGTTTCGATGTTCCGATCATCAAAGAAAACGCCACTCTAAACGCAGCGCGCGGCTCACGCTGCAGGTCAAGAAGGGCTTGTACATATATTGCTCCTCTATCGTCGCTCCGAGCAATCTTGAAGCCCACACCAGTCGCCGACACGCCGTTCGATCGTAATTAACGCAGTATGGCGCTTTATTTATAACATGCATATGTACATTACGCGTGTCTCACACGATATACGCTCGCTCGCGTATATAATATAACGTATATACACGAGAGATAAGCGGGGTTTCGAGCGTAGACATCGGCACGTGTTACCGTGGAGTAGTACGGAGGGATTCGATCCTCCCTTCGTCGTTCTCCTCACCCACGACGCCACCCGGCCGAGCGTAAGGCGGGAGCGACGGGACACGGTACGGCTTGACAGTGACAGATGACCGCTGTTCAGAGTCCAATACGTATACCCACTGGACTGGCCGACAGTCCATAGTGTCCTCTGGAAGGCATCTACGTAACATTCCCCGGGTTATCCACCGTGTCTCTTGCACACGCGCGTATACTACGCCACGTGCGTTACTACATCTCGCGCGATGATCGCCCGTGCGCGGGCTTGCTTCGCGCGAAGTTCGGTAATTCGATTCCGCAACGGCCACGAAATATCACCGCACTTATCCTTCAATGAGACAGGTCGCATTATTTATCGCCGCTGACATTTCCAAACCCTCTTTTGTCCCCTCACGCTTTTGCCTTCCCTCTCGCGCCAAATGTTAACATTCTTTATGAAACGCAAGCGCATTGACAGAGCGCATCGACGGACACGACCCATCGCGGATCACGAGTCACGTCCCGTCAAATGGATTCGGACTATTCATAACGCCCGATGGTATTTTGGAGTTTCGGTTCCCTGGTCGTCATAATACCCGCGGCTTAATGGATTTTTGGAAAAAGTGCGCGGGCGCGCGATCGTTTCACGCGACGCGATGATGCCGCTACATCATCGCGCGTGCATGCGTTCGCTCGATGCGTATATGAATCGAAAAATTCGCATATTGAAAGCATTTTCGTTCTTGATTAAATGTATTATCCCGGATGTTCGCTCTTGGCGCACGCGGTTTTCGTTATTTCGCGACGTCTCTCGCTCT
>QVOB01002735.1:0-16587 GCA_014839585.1 Pseudomyrmex concolor | reverse complement strand
AAAAAGAATAAAACAACTACTATGACGTGAGCTTCATTTTTTCGACGTGGGGTGTAAAAAACACCCCACGCGACTACTCCCGGGTTAAAGCGCAAATTCTCAGTGAAATAACAAAACAAAGCACGGCACCGGCTTTATCGTTATAACCAAAATAAAGAGCTTAAAAATGACGAATACACAGACGCATTATATTTTCTCGTTTCCGTGTAAACAAGCTGCTTTCGGCCCCGACAAATTCATTTACATTTTAATGGACGATCGAATAGTGTCCGTTACAAATCACGTACAATTGCGCGTCGCGCGTTACATTTTGACGCCGACTACAACAGCTGCATGTTTAATTGCGTCGTGTTATACGCGCAATCAATATTTCCAGACGATCGGACCGAAATTTACGAACGAGACGTTTTTTTTTACTCCGATATCACGTAAAATCAATTAATTTACAGAAGAACATTCTCGGTAACAATAATTTGTAGAAATGTTTGACGAAATACGAATAATCCAAAACAATACGAAAATTATAAAAGAAAGAAAAGTATTTTCGAACGGAAGTCATTGCAAAAAGTTCATTCGTCGCATTTTTGGCGCGATTAGTTTTACCACTTCACATATTTTTATTATTTCGCAAGCGTATAAGCTTTCTGCGCGCAGACTCGACGCATATCTCCCGATTAAGTAAAACGAACGTAAACGGAATAATGATGTTAAGGAGAACGAATTAGCAACGCGCTTTGCGTACGTAGAGTCCGCAAAGTCCGAGGAACTTGGCGCGTTCTTCGGAAACTCCGTATGTGGGGAAAAGCTCGCGCTTTCCGATGCCGCGCGCGGTCTATACTACCAATGCCGTGGCGAGTCGGCATTATCATTTTCATTTACATTTTCGCGTGCGCCGCCGATTCTCCTTCTTATTCCCTTTTCTTTCCGAGCTAACGGTCGAAAGATACACGCCGCGCGCGGAAAAGCAAAGAGGGAGAGGATCGCGCGCGCCACCCGCGCGATTCCCCGGAGAGGGAGAAACCGAGGGAAATTGCAAGGGCCGCTTCTCGACCGGCGAGAAGATCTCGTCTGCTGCGTTTCTCTCGTCGTCGTCGTCGTCTTAACCGAAGGGAGGATAAAAGTGCGACGAGAATTAGAAATGAGAGAGCCACTACGCATGCACAACGACGAACGTTCCTCTTTTATCTGAATAGTAAGATTGAGAGTTGCGTATTCACCTAATAAAGGGTTCGAAAAGAATCGGCAAAGATGCGAAATCGAATTTATTTCCTTTGACGCGCATCTCGTCAAAACCAAATCGAGAACCGGTAATCAACATATCTTGTCGCGTACGTTCGAATCTTTCGCGAAAAGAAAAATTCGCATTCGCGCCGTTCGTTCGCGATGTACACTCGCTTTTTCATCCCCGTAATTTCCAACGGCCTCCAGTTGTTTTCACGACGTGTCTTCCGTGCCCGGTTCGCAATCCTCGCTGTCTTTCAAGATAATTGCCTTTCAGACGGGTCTCGCGGCGTTTGCGAAAGGAGTTTACGTCGCAGCAGTAAAGGAGTAAAAAAAAAAAAAGAAAAAGAAAAAAAAAGAAGAAAAGAACAAAAAGAAAGAAAAAAATGAACGCGCCAGAAAAAGAGTTCCGCGCCTGTTTCTTCATCTTATTTAAATTAAGACTTTTATGCCGGACTGCTTTGTAACAATGGTTGTCTTTCGTAAGTGGACGGACGTACCCGCCCGACGAATATCGCTTTAGCGGCGCTAACGTTTTATAACAGTTCTGATTCTTAAAACAAGATCCGTCGTTTTAAATTTACAATCCGTGACCTTTGCGAGATTAAATTTCTTTTTAGAAACGTGCGCGTGATATTTCCACAAAAGAGAGAGAGAGAGAGAGAGAGAGAGAGAGAGAAAACGTCGGTTTTTCTCTCGCTGCGGAATCCTTCCTCTTCTTTGCGCTTCACTTTGCTATGAAATATTCTCGAAATATTTCATCGGGCAGAAGACCTTAAAACCGAAGGAGAGAATAAAACTCTCACGGCGTCTGTCGTCATATGGTCGGCGATCGTCGACGGTCATTTTTGCGGATGTAAATAAATTTTACATCGACAAAACGGGAAGAGTTGATTTTGTTTCTTTACGCGGTAAACACGCGCATTTTCTTCTCGAAATGGTCTCTAAACCGCGACGACCGCGTCTCTGCGGTGGGTTACGACGTGGATCAGCGTGTTACATATCATCGGATTCTTCCGCATTATTTGCCGAATCTAAACGCGAAAAATAGAACCTTCTTCACCGTCGAGTTTATCTCACGGGCGCACGACGATTTTCTCGAATCGTTGGGATCGGCGACGACGAGAGAGAGAGAGAGAGAGAGAGAGAGAGAGAGAGAGAGAGAGAGAGAGAAATATTCATATCGTCGCACCATTTAAGAAACGACGCGCGGTGCTCCGACCTCTCATTTTTTAGACTCACTCTCGGAAAACTCGAGGACCCGTTCGTGTGGCGAAATTCGGCCGAGATAAATTTGCCAACTTATTGTTATTGCGCGAAAAGTGATGCCTGGATAGTCCTTTCTTTTCTTCCTCATCTCCTTCACCACCTTCGAATAGTGCTCGGCGAAACGTGGAGCATGAATCAGGGAAATGATGACGGACGTGTAAGAGACTTCCTAATATATTTTGCGTTGATGGCGCGACGTACGATGTTCGATCATGTCTGACGACATTGTTCTCCGGTGATAAATCCTCGGCAGCGTGCGCGCTCTCTCTCTCTCTCTCGAAAGAGAGAGATCGATCGCGATTTTCCCCACGCGAATCAATTGCTATATTTGTATATATTCCGTAAAGAGCAAATGAACGCTTTTTTAATTGAAACACGACGATCGGTAACGAGGCGAATGCGATACATATATCGAAGTACACGCCTGTGTCGTTTACGTCGAGAGTTTTTTTAGAAACAGCGAAAAGTTCGGCGGGAGACAAGTTTTAATGGCCGCTCGAAACATGCGGAAGAACATCAGGAAAAGAGACAGTATTTAATATTCTCTCTATGACATCCGGATATACAATATATATATATATATACACACGTATATATATATATATGTTTCTGTTCCATTTCTTCTTAGAACGAAACTCGCCGGAGAGATTTCCTAGTGCTTTATACTCCGCTTATTATCTTCATTTCCGTGGTCTCTTCTTCTTATCCAGTGCTTTTCGATACGCACTCGTCGACAGAGAGAGAGAGAGAGAGAGAGAGAGAGAGAGAGATACTCTCTCTCTCTCTCTCTCTCTTGCTTTGACAAAATTGTCTACGAGAATAAACTCGCTTTCCAGCAAGGAGGATTTTCGTCGCGTGACATAACGCTAAAAGTCGCGAAATATCGCGTTCGCGCGTTGTTACATCGCCCGCATCGTCACAAATGGAACGTCGACATTTTCCTCGTTCCGTTGCAAATCCAAGAAGAACGATTGTTGATAAATTTATGTAATTGTAAATTCATAATCGCGATAAAACGTTAAATCATATCTCGCGAATGAAAAATAAATATGTGTATATATACCTACTATATATATATATATATATATATATATATATGTGCGCACTTCAATATTTATATGTAAATCCGTTCTATTTCCAATTATTAAGTTTTAATTAGAAAACATTAGTTATCGATATCGTAATAAATTTTCATCGAGATTGCGAATTATATTTTGAACTGCGCGGGCTGTGTTTCTCTGCGCGTTGTTACGGTCGAATTGTTCACGTGCTCGTCGTTTTTGCGCACGATAATCTCGCAAATGACAAAACAATTTTTCCAAACAAATTTCCAGTGAAGAACAAATATAAAACATAGCGTGTGTTAGTTATATTTTCAGTATTTTTTATATATCTTTATATTTTTAAACTAGCAAAATCTGAATAGAAACTGGCTGGTTTTGCTGGTCCGGTTACAGGATCAAACGAGCGTCTAACCAAGCTTAGCGATTTCGAGCTGGTATTATACTCGCCAAATACTGGCCAGTTACTATGTTCTGTTTTATAATTTCCATTCGGGCGTGTATTCGCGGTATAATAAACGTATACAGGTCGAGAGGATTCTCGTCTCGGGCGCATCGCTCGAAAAGGGGGTTGCAGCGTGCAGTCGCAAATGGTCGCGTAACGCCCTGTGCGCGCGAGAACGAGCAGTAAAAAATGCCGGCATTCAGTTTTATCAGAGCGTAGTGCTTGCTCTAGTATGTTTGCGGAATCAAATGAGGTCGTTTGCGAAAGTGTCGCGATATTTTCCATTGCTGGCGTAGATAAATCAGCGGGGGCGGGAAGGAGGAGAAGGTGAGGTAAAGGGGATCAAGGGAGAGAAGTGCGTAGAGATGTAAAGCGTATTTCTGTTGAATAATACACGTCGCGCACACACGTCCGTCGAGTACAATAACTCACGCTTTCGTTTAATCCCGCAAATGAACAGGCCGAATAACACTGACAGGTAATAATTATTAAATTATGATTAGCGCAATTGTTACCGTTAGTTTATCTATCACATGAATAATTAATATTCCGCGCATAATAAATAATGTATTATAAATTCGCAATTTCCGGTCATCAGAAGGCCGTGGAAGCGGAGAGAGAGAGAGAGAAAGAGTCCCACAAAAATCTATTATAATGGAGATAATATATCGCAATATTAATTCAATGGCTCAACAACCGACGTCGCTGTAAACGCAACACGCACACACACACACACACATACGTCGCCGCCGCATTGGAATTTAAATAAAAAGTCCGAACGTTTAAATAAAACATTCGACAATCGATAATCGATAAAATGCGATAAGAAGAACCGCAACATTTTTGTGCATTATAAAGAAAGATAAAACGATTTTAATCGCCGAACGCAAAAAAAAAAAAAAGTCTGAAGCGAAGTAAAATTTAAATCGCTTCAGGTTTTTTGAAGAAATCGTGATGCAAACCGCAATTCCAAATCGGGATAAATTCGAAATTATCCTCGCGAACATATCGGGGGATTCAATTACTTCCTTTCTGCTCGAAATCGCAAAGATGACTGCGGCTTTCTTCAGCAGGACAGATCCGTAACGCGAGTCGCACAGGCCATTATCATGGAGTGATATAATCGTCAAGGAGAGAGAACACTAATCTCACGTCTTTGACACACACACACACACACACACAAATTCACCCTGCATCTGCAGCGCGAGCTCGGATGTTACCGACGGATCAATCCGGATTAATTGAGTTACGGTTCGCGGTTTTGCGGCCGGCCAATGACCGCAGGGATATATCCGTGGCTTCCGGTGTGTTTGCTCGCCGGTGCGGTCGTGTAAGCGAGGAGGACGAACGAGTAAGAGAGAATCTCCCGCGCTCTCCTCCTGCGACGACTCTTCCGTCGTCGCGACACCCTCGCACGTTTTCCCGGCCAAGCTCGTTTGTTTCCTTTTTACTTTTTTTTTTCCTTCACAAAATTGAAAGCACCACACCATGACGATGACAACGACGACGACGACGACGAGGGTATCTGTATTTCCGCCCTTCTCCCACGGGATTTTCCAGCGACACGATTCTCTTTCTTCGCCGCGACAGAACGGTGGCGGCGACGCATCGACTCGGAAAACCAACGATGCGAGATGTCTTCGAGAACAACCGGATATATTCAGAACTGCGCTGCGGAAAATCACGGATCCGATACGATATTTCGAGTGGACTTATAGAGATTTTATGAATTCTAAGATATGTATACGATATACGTATATGTATATATATGTGTGTATACATTACGCGCCACGTTTTGTCTCACTCTCGGGAAGACATTATGTATATGTAGAATATGAATTTCAAAGATATAACAGTAGATGTTTTTGAAAGAGAAAGCATATTATAGATATATCATCCGCCCACATTTCCTGTTTCCAAATAATGTTTTTGCTCAGATTGATTTACGCGTGTATTATCGCCGATTTTGACGACGGAGTTATATGATACAGGTGCGATTTTATTAATAATCCACTGCTCTATTGTGTCAAAAAATGTTAATGTTTGCGTACGCACGCACACACGGTCGTTAATGAAAATCAAACAAAAGTGTTTAAATTCCATTATCATTTTCAACGTTGTATATACTGTTTTAAAATATAAATTGATCGCGGAAAATACTCATTTACGCTAAGTTGTTGTGAAAGAGAACGTGCCATCGGGGTGAAAATATATGGGTATTTCCATGCAAGGCCACAGGGTGAAGCGTGCATATTTCTCTCTTTATTTTCTATCTCTCTGTATCTCTACCGCGCATTTCACGCGCCGGTTGTATTACGATATGTGCGAGGCAGCGGGATATTTATTATTTTGCCAAATTCTATTGCGCGAATATTTCGCGTAAAATAAATTAAAGCTTTTATTCGCGGTGAACTCTTCCTCTCTCTTTCTCTAGGTTGTCAAATGTATTTTGTGTACTAGAATTAATTCTCGTCGCACTCCGCGCTATGCGACAAACGCATAACGGAAAATAATGCGTGCGCATCGTCCGTACACGCGACGAAAGAGAGTGCAACTGCGTCGTTACATGGCAGCGCGTTTTACAACAGTAGTGACAGGAAAAACGATCACCGCAAATAGAAAGTTCTCGTACAAAGAGGAGATGGACAAACTAAAAAAAAAAAAAAAAAAAAAAAAAAAAAAAAAATTGAAAAAAATTCTCTACAAACCGAAAAGAATAAAAGTTGAGAGACATTAATTTTTTTCCAACAAAAATACAGACCATTTGTACAGAGAGAGAAAGAGAAAAAACAAAAATAAAAATGTAAGTAATGAAACAAGTAAAATTTTCAATGCAATCTCTTAGCTGCATGTTTTTAGATTATTTTTCTGGCAAACACCGTCTCATCTGGACCGTTAATTACGACGACGCCTGAGTTACACTCAAATATGGCAACTTTATATCGCCTACGTTTATACCGGTCACGAAACTGTACGAAAGCACTCGCATACTCTTAAATTCGACGATTTCCGAGGTTTTCGTGAGCGATCGCGCGAATGCTATAACGGCGCGCGAACGATCTGTCACCGTAATGCAGGAGGGTTTGATAAAAGCACTTAAGTCGTATCCGCCCTTCGATCTAGAAAAGCCGAGGGTTCTCGCGTGCCGGCGGGCAATAAATTAGTTTTGATCTCGCGGCGAGGCGCGCGCGCGCGCGTGAGCGAACGAACGAACGAACAAACGTGTCGTCGCGTTTTTTTATTTCATCTCTTATTTTGCGTTGAATTCCGCGCGACGACACCGCATGCATACGACAAGCATATTTTCCCGTCGCCGAGCATGGGAAAATTCGAAAACACGCTGTTGATTGGGGTTGGATCCTTGCCCAACGGGTTACGTTGTTTTAACAAAGGTTCATCGAACACACCAAGCTTTCAAAGGATCCAAAGTGGCGTGTTTTCGCATGCTTTCCGCGACAACGCATTTGGAATATTGAATAGCGTAATGTTTGCAGAGAGAGAGAGAGAGAGAGAGAGAGAGAGAGGCAGCAGTGTGCTTGCACTCTTTTATAATCTTCCGTAATATTATGCGCGAGCAATTTGAGCGTCTGCCGAATATAAACTGCGACGCACCGCGGTGCTTATTGCGATGCGCGCGTTGCATTTTTACGTGAATTACACATCGCTCGAATATAGAAGAGTGTGTATATATAACACCGTTATACGCGAAATCCGCAACGTGACGAACGTTCTTTTTTTTTTATTTTTTTTTAAATTTTTTTATCTTTGTCGAAATTCCGCGCGCAAGTGTCCGTCGTCGCCGCCGCCGCCGCCACCGCCGTCGTCGGGAATACCGACGTTATGGTAATTTGTATGCTAATATAGTGCAAATTGTACCGGTGGATGTGATTTATGGCCACAGCGCGGGTACATAATGGAATAGAGAATGCTACTTTCATCTGAACCGGCGGCGAATTATAATAATTCAGTCAGAGCGAATTTGTAAAGCAAATAAACAAAAATGTACAATTGGATGCTTTACCCGTGACGTTTTACTGTAATTAACATGTTATCGCAATTATTTGACCCACATAAAAATCAATGAGGGGAAAAGAGGGAGGGTGGACAGAATTTTTCTGAAAAATTTCATTTAATTCAAGTACTTGATTTAAATTTAAGATTTATCGAGTGGATCCGCGCCGCCGCGCGAGAAGAAGATTCTTTTCGCCAATTTTTAAAATTTTTCTTCTTCTCTTGGTCTTTTCGTTTCGTAATTGAAAGTTAAATAGAGCTAACCTACTTTTTCTGTCCCTTCTTCGTATATAAACACAGTTCGTTATTCACAGCGCGAAAATTCGTGTTTTACTTCGATGCTCCTTACGAGACTCTCTCCTCTCATTTTCCCTACGTTTGTTAATTTAAATCCGCTATTCAAGCGTGTGCACGTCTCCCCCTAAAACCGGTCAAATGTACTGCTCGATCGGGCGAGTTGTAATCCGCTCTGCTAATCAAGAGTCAAAGGCTAACCCGGGCGTCTGTGTCCTCTGATGTAACAAAGGCGACTCTGCGCCGGCGGTTCGAGAGAGAGAGAGAGAGAGAGACGTCGGAAGTGGGCCGTTTGTGCGGAAGCGCGCACGCGAGCTTAACAGAAATTCTCAAAGGGAACATCGGATGTCGTCGTTCCCCAGCACTTCGGGTGTGTGTTGTATGTCGCGCTAAAACTTAAGAGTTAATCCACGACAAAGCCGCGGAATGACCACCTCCTCCGTTAAGGTCGCACACGTCCGGCGCATTTAACGCTTGTATGCACTCAACGCATTCGCCGTACGGTCGCGCAGTTTACGGTCACCTGCGACCGCCACAACGACAACGTTGTCTTTTATACGTGCGAGCTAAACACAGGAGTTGGTTTTAGAGAGGAACAAGATCGTCAGATATGTACTTTCGAGACTCACTTCTCGTTTACTTAACGCGTTATTATTTTTCTGCTTTTTACTCAACGATCATTAACTGATAAAAAAAAAGTCCGTCAATATATTCGTTAACATTTTTAATTGCAATCTAAATTTCATTTCTTTATTACTACCTACTTAGAGTTTAGCGCTAAATAAATGTTCCAAATTTGCTCGCAGCCACAATTACGATCCCAGCCGTAATTGTCCCATTTATCGCTCTCTTTATATTCCGTAAAAGGAAAAAAAAAAAAAGAAATCAACAACCGCGGGATAATATCACACGATTGTAATCAGCGCGTTAACGTTAAATGCGGGGGTGACGGCGGCGCATTGCGGCATTTGCGCGCGCGTAGAATTCCCAGGAACGTGTATACCTACGCCTCGTAATTCGCGGCAACAACTGCTTTGTGGTTGTTGCTCGACGTCGTACCGGGGGAGGATACCGGTCGTTGTGTGCTGTACCACGAAAGGACATCAGTACTCCGTAAACGTCCCCCGTGGCACGTGAATTTCGTACGCGCGCGCACACGCGCGCGAGACACATGTACCAGGTGAGCGGCGCCGCCCTCGCGCGCTTATAGACCGTTAATTAATTTCCTCCCAATTACGTCGTATATACGGAACGCCAGGGGTTAGAGCGCGCGCCGTCTTCGGCACTTGTCTCGCGCCCTTCAAACAAAATATTATCTCGCAACTCGCCGTCTTAATTAAAAAAAAAAAAAAAAAATTACCGCCTAATAATCTAAAAAAGATAAAAGAAATATAACGTGAAGAAATTCTAAAGCTATCGCTTTTCCTCCTTTTTTCTCCTCTTCCCTCTCTGCATCGGTTACCTAAGGATCTCTTTCGAGCACCGGTTTATTTTGCCTAGACACGAGAGAAACTCCCGAGCACAGAAACTTTGATAAAGTAACGAGGGAAAATCGAGCGATTTCGCGAGAGGCCGCTGAACCCTTCCCACCCCCTTCCTTCTTTCCCCCGCGCTATCTTCGATTCTCTCGCGAAAAAAACACGCGACGTCCCGCGCGCTCTGTGTATACATTTCGACGCACATGTGACAAACGGCGATTGCCGGTAAATTTATTCGCAATTATTACTATGGTCGCGCAACTGGCAAATAATAATATATTCGCTATATGGCAACGGGGTTTTCGAGCGCGGTTCGAAAATATTTCACTCGGAACATGCATGGCGATTATAAGCGCGCGAACCTAATGCGATATCGTTTAACGATTATTATCGCAGAAATCACGTGGCTGTGAAAACGCAATGTTTCCACGTCAAACCGAATTCTCCATTAAAACATCATTACGGAGTTTAATGCTTTATATTTCGCGTCAGATTTAATTTCTTTAACGTGTTTTTCGACTATATATAGTTGCGAGGGCCCGACCCGATAATCGCGTTTGACTCCGTGTTGCTACGTTATTATCGTCCGTTAGTTGATTATTACCCGATGCGTAACGAAAGTAATTATCCCCCGTGGATTAATTTACGTTATAATAATTATTGCAACACACGCAAAGAGCGCGTATTCACTGCGCGAAGTTGAGATCCTAATTAAATTTCTTGACGCTTCTCTCTCTCTCTCTCGCAGAGCGCACGCACGCGCGTCATTTGACAGAGAGAAAGAGGAGATCCGCTTCTCCCATAATAATAACCAACTTTCATCCCGACGATCTTATATAAAATATATGTACATATATATATATATAAGCGCGTAGCGGGCGCGACGCGCTCAATTCGACGCGTTCCAATTCCGCAAACGCCGCGGAAATTCCGGATTTGCTTACGTCGCGCGGCTACACCACGCGAGATTAGATATGTAAATCAATTAATCCGCAGTAATTGAGTTAGAGTTCCTGATTTGGCCGTTACTGCGGGAATCGTGCCGGAATAACCGCGTTTTCGCGCGATGACGTTCCAAACATATCGACCGCCGAAACACGAGCGCGCTATCGCGAATAATCCATCTCTCCGGTATTTGCCGATCGATTTCTGATAACAACGTCTTACACACACACACACACACACGTATACAATTTGCGTAGCATATTTTTCTCACTCCGAAAAATCGATCCGTTCTATTAATTCGACTGTCTCTTCAAATTTCCTTGAATATTCAATTATTTTCCCGCCGATGCGTAACTTGACATCGCAGCGCGCGTCACGGAACAACGAGACTAGTAGGGATATTCATCGCAGTCGCTTGAAAATATGCAAATTGCCGCTGCAGAAACGAACGCAGTGGGGGGGAAAAAAAAGGGCGTCAGAGAGAGGAAAGGGGATGAAATTCAATTCCCCTTTGTCGCGCTCTAAATGTCGGAATAATAAATTTCCGTGTTTTCCAATCTCGCGCGCGCGAGCCCCACGCCGCTCGCCTTTCTTTTATCGTTCCCGATACCCATAAAGAAAGCGGACGTACACGCAAAGGGCAGCTTAATATCTCGCACGTAGCGTCGCACGTTGCGAGAACGCGTTGCTTTTCCGTGCAGAAAAATGCAACTTCGTGCGCGCGGAACGCGCACGGGTCTGAACTAATCGATACCTTCTCCACTTGTGTGTGTGTGCGCGCGGGTGTACGGGTTGGAAGGAAATTCCACTTCCGCCGATACGCCGATGTGATACTCCGATGTAATTCCCCGAGACGAGAGAAATCGAGGGAGAGACTTGGCGTGCGCGGCGTGTTTTTACCGAAACGCAAATGTGTGTTATCTCCTATCGGTGCGGTGTTTCTCGCGCGTTTCCATATACCCCAATGCAACGATAAACAAGGGAGGATTATGTCAGCGTCTCTTTCTTTCTCTCTCTCTCTCTTTTTTCTTTCTTTTTTGCCGAGCCGGTCTTGAAGCTATATCATAAACATATTTACTGTGAGGAAAATCACTCTCTATTAAGTCCTCTTTAACATGATACGAAACGCGTCGCTCTTTGCTGCCAACCATGTAGTCGGCACTTTGAAGAGCGCCTCTCTCCCTCAAGTATCTTAATGCACCTTCTTCCTTCGGGAAGGGAATATCTTCCGCGTGATGGCAAAAATGCGATGCTCTTGTAAGTAATACCGATTTCCACTCGCTCGGATTATTAGCTTTGATATCAAAGTATGAAAGATACTAACGCATCTTTCACGGGAAAACTTTTGAGACGCGAAACACACGCGAAACACACTTTTAACTTGAAAATCATCCAGAGTTCTCGAACGCCTCGATCGTGCAATGAAAGATTAATCATTATTTCGCGTCGGCGTGAACTTCTGAACGAAACCCCGACGTAATTCACGTGTCAATTAACGCATTGTTCTCTGTTCTCTCTCTCTCTCTCTCTCTTTCTCTGTGTGTGTGTGTGTGTATCAATATTTTTTTTCTTTCCCTCGTTCGGAAGAAAAAGCTTTATTCGAGGACTTAGGTCACGGCTACGCACATAGACTTATTTCGCATATCTGAGATCTTACGGATATTTTCTCTCCTCGTCGCGCGGCAAGTGAGAGTTCGACAAATATTTCCTCGAGAATTTATTCCGCCGCAGTAGATATATATATATATACCTACGCTCGTCTACTGATACGATTGGTCGGAATCGTCGAACTCTCGAGGTCTCTTCACTTGACCCTGCTTGTTATGCGCGCGCGTAATGCATTTCCTCCTTCTTGGCTGCGCGTCCAGACATGTCGTTGACCGGACACCGGCACACTAAACTCGACTGATATATTTTATGGACGAACAGTTTCGATTTAGACGTACGAACGGGTTTACGTATTCCTCATCTATTTTCTTTTTATCGCGATTGCACGTTAATGTATAAATAAATTTACAACGCGAACCTATGCGATATATGTCTTTCTCGTAAATGCGTTTCGCAATTGTCACCTAAAATTTTTTTTCCCAGCTCAAACTCACTCCCGAAATCACGACACGATCGAGTAACAAGATTTTGTTTCGCCAACAAGGGGCAAAATATATGAGCGCGCGAATATGCAAGATTTATGATTTAAAGTCTGATGATCGCCTCGATATCGGCTCGTAATAACGGCGCAATCGCGCATCAATTTATTGCTCACCTGCGGCACGCTATTTCTCACGCTTAAAATCCCGTAGGCAATAAATGCTATATAACATTTAGCGGTTTTGATTCGTCGAGCTATTGAAGATCGTGATCCGCCGCGTTACAGCCCCGACCCCGTCACCCCGAGGAGAGATGCGCTACATTACCCGCAATGTCCGGATTTAACCTCGCTCTACATATGTAACGTCGAATAATTTAGCACATATCGATGCGGTTGCATTCTGCTCTTTATTTCGATTCGTGTCGTCCTTATCGCGCGCGCGCGCGCGCGACGATAAATAAATCACACGGCGCAATTAATGCTCGCGCCGTCAAAATTTTTAATGACAATCGCGTTGTTTGTCTCGTTAATTTTCACGAGTCCGATTTTTAACAAGCGCGGATCTCCGTCCGTCCTGTAACAACGTCAAGAGGAGATTGAAGAGAGAAAAAAAAAAAAAAAGAAAACACGGGACTTCTCATCATCATGTAGAAAAGATTAAGTGACTGATTAAGTGAAACCAAATTAAAAGCGGGATTTTCACGGTAATCCAATAACTATCGCGAAGTTCCCGGTGCGTCGCGATTAAATTCACGCTGTGTTCGACGAAACTTACGTTGCCTTTCAAAGACGGCTTATAGAGCCTTAGAAGTTCAAATGTGATTACAGGCATCGACTCAGCAAACGGGGGAGGCTCGTTAGCTTCTCTCTCTCTCTCTCTCTCTCTCTCTCTCCCTCTCTCTTTTGCTCTCTTTCGCGGAGTTAGATAAACGACTTAAACAGCGGACGAAGAGGAAAAGAAATAGGATTAAATCGTCCGCCTCGCGTTTTCCGCGATTGCTATTTTATACGAAAAACCGTTTTCTCGCAGCTGCTGAAAAAAAGATGAGACAACCCCCCCCCAAGTCTTCCTCCAAGTATGAAAAAAACGTTAACGCGTTATATTCGATACACGCGTGTGTATACGACGTACACACGCGGAATTCGTAATTCTCATAAAGAAGTTTGTATCATTGTGTGATGCACGCACGTCTTAAATTATTGTACGAACAAGCTCGAGCTCGTTTATATCTACGCATTTCTCTCGCGTACGAGTTTCTCTCATTACGCATTCATACGTTTCGCGAAATTTTTTCGTTCATCAGTTTTGAAATCGGCGCGATAGATCACGGAAACAAGCGAGCGAGATTTCGGTCCAATTTTGATAAGCCGGAGAGTTAGAACTCTCGATGGAAATGAGAGGAGAATAACGGATCGGTTTTCAGCCTCGGTCGTCGACATGATTTCTCATTTTTCTTCCTACCGAAGCGAGCCGAATCGTTTTTGACGTTCATCGTTGTAACTTGTCGGTAACTCAATGAGGGTAACAAGTTTGTAAAACAGAAAGGTAGTTGCCACCGCGGCATCGAACGCGTACTTTGAAATTGGATATCTACTTTATAAGATATGACACGATGGAATTCAACTGCTCCGAACAAAACAAAACGGAAAAACCTGCGGAGAAACAATAAAAGTATTTGATTTTTCGAATGCAAAATAAAAAAAACAAAAAACAAACAAAACCAAATCTGCGAAACTGCGATTTTTGCTAAAAAAATTATTCAAAAAATAGAATATCTCGAAATAATTAAAATTCATTATTTTATACTGCCGCTGAGTTTTTTTCTCGCGCGGCAAAATATTGTAATTCCAATTTCAATCGCAGTATCATTCCAGTTAAAATCCGAGCTTTTATACCAAAACTCGCTTAACAATAATACAACGATAACATATTAAACGCACATAAACTCTGAACACGTTGAATATGTGACAAATTTCGCGAGGGTAGTTTAGCGAAAATAAATAACTGACAATCGACCGTTCTTTTGCTCCCGAGACTCCTTAACCCCTTTCCCGAAGAAAATCCCTTTATATCGCAACAAATTCCGCATTCGAAAGTTTAGTTCGGCGCCACCGGGCAACCTCTTTCTCCCTCTTTGCTTCTCTCTTCCACCGCCGCTATACACTTCCACCGAGTTTCCGAAGAAAAATCCACGCAGAAGCAAAACAACCGCGCTGCTTTCATATCGCGACACTCTGTACATTTATCCAGAAACAGGCTTGCGCGTGGATGTGGTACCAAGAGGAAACGTGTCTGGCATATCCTCAACTCTAGTTGTCGACAACTCCTCCACTGTCGGTATTCTATACTTCTCTCTCCCTTATTCCATTTCCTATCTCTCTCTCTCTCTCTCTCTCTCTCTCTCTCTCTCTCTCTCTCTCTGTCTTTTACTTTCCTATCCGTCGACGCAACTACACAGCATCCCTGACGGTCTTTCCCATCGACTATCCTCCCTCTCGCAACCCTATCGCCAAACTTCCACGAGTCTCTGTTTTTGTTTACCTGGCATCGATATCATACGCTCGGGGAGGTTGAGCACCGACTGTATTGAAAATCAACTCCCTTCCTAGTTAGACATCCTCGCCGCCCTCCAGATACTCTCCCAGTGCGTCTCTCCGTCTCTTTGCTTTTACCGCCTTTGTCTTCCTTGTCATCGTTGCACGAGGAGGAAGCATCCTCCTTGTTTGTTTGCTCGCACGTGCGGCGTGTGTGTGTCGGAATTGCTCCAAACCAAGAACACATCGTGTGTTTGTTGCTCTCTCATTAGAAGAAAAAAAAAAAACAACTAAAATCTACTAGAGCGAGCAAACAGTCTATTCACAGTCGTGTAACGCGAACATTTATTTAGTCGTGATGATAATTTTGACGAACGTGAAGCAGAGCCGCGCAAATTGCATTTGAAAGTTGATTACTGCTTATCGCGCGCGAGCGCTGAATATTCATAACAAATAAAGCAAAGTTAATATCAGTAAAGCGTGTAGGCACACACACACACACACAAAAGGGTATAGGTTTCCTTCCGCGTCCATGCAATTTAACGGGTCGGGTCGCGAACGCGGAAAACGCGCGGGTGGGCGGAACGGGGATGACGTGCATCGCGGAAACAAGAGTGCATTTGATCCTGCTGCATATGCATACGACATATTTCGAATATGCAAATCCACGGCGCTGGCAATTTTCTTCTCCTGATCGATGTTTCACAAAGCTTCCCAAATTGCGTCTCATCATTCGTCGCTCGAGTGATCTTCCGCGTACACTTTCGTCGAAAGAGAGAGAGAGAGAGAGAGAGAGATGTAACTTATATAAAAATCTATATGCAAAATGACAATTCACGGACGCGCGAAACGCGTTAAAAATAGCGTTTGCTGATATACTCTTTCACGCTGTAGCTTACAGCGTAGTTTAATTTCGGTACCTTGTCTCTATGCATAGTTGATATACACGTCTATACGCGGAGAAGAGGAATATATACTCGTCGCGCTTGAAATAGAAAATCCACTGCGATATAGAAAAGTTGATACTATTGTCGCGATATGAGTGCCAGGATAATATTTAATAATATTCTGTGTTAAATATCGACAGAAAAAAAAACAATAAGTCAAAAAGCCAATCTATTTTCGAGAGAGAAAATTGCAAAACCGAAGTTAAACACCGAATCTCACGCGTAATATATTTCCAGTAGAGAGATATACGCATCGCGCGTTTATATATATTGTTTTTTTTTTTTTTTTTTT
>QVOB01002697.1:0-12364 GCA_014839585.1 Pseudomyrmex concolor | reverse complement strand
GCGTTTAGTTGAGTTTCAGTTTGTTATCTGAAATACTTGTTTTTTTAATTCAAGCATATGGTAATAAGGATAACAAATCCATATAAGTTGAATTAACATAATTGGTAGAGAACATATTTAATTCACTAAACCATGAATTGTTCTTTCGAACATAAGTTATAGTAATTTCAAAGAAAAGATACTATTAAAAAAGATAAAAATAAACAATTCTTATTTACTTTAATTGAATATATTCTGAATTTCTTTGTACTAAGTATTTCATCTAATCAAACTGCTTATTTTTATAAGCAGACAAAATATTGTGTTGTCCTATATTGTATTGTACATTTAAAGTTATCTATTTAAGCGAATTATAGTTATGATAAAACAACTAAATTTTCTTTTGATATAAACTAATTATCATATCTATTGAAACATGATATCTTCTTACATTAATCAACATATCATTGACAGCCCGTGACCGCCGCATATAGTTGAATCAAACACGATTTTGTTACTTCAATAACTTTTTTTTTCTCAGTGCATAATGGCACGTACATAACAGTTTAAGATATTTCATTCTATGTATATGCGTGACGGACGTAAGAGGGTATGACATACGTCGCTTTTCATCCATCTATCTAATCGGTACGGTAATAGGGTAGAAACACGAATGGAGAAGTTGTGAAGTGAGAGAGTATTTTTTTTTAGATATATAAGAAGTAATTGAGAAATCGGGAGTTGAATTACGGAACATCCAATTGTTTACATGTCTATAAAATTTTTTTAAATGAACTCTTTTGAATTCTGAGATATCAAGAATAATATCTAAACAATTTTTCTCCTTTTGGAAATTTACAAATTCAACATTATTTTAAACAACGGAATCCATTTTAATAAAACTTGATTGAGGAAGTTGTAAAGTGAGAGAGCATTATTTTTTTTTTTTTTAGATATATGAGAAGTAATTGAAAAATCGGTAGTTGAATTGAACGGGGATATCCGACTTTTTTAAATGACTTTTTTGTGAATTCTGAGATGTCAAAAATAAAATCTCAATAATTTTTTGCCTTAACTTTTAGAAATTTATAAATTCAATACTATTTTAAACAACGGAATCATTTGAGTACAAACTTGATTTGCTAAAACCCGTAATAAAGAAAAAGAAGAAGAAAAAAAGATGACAGAATTATAATAAGAGAATTTTTAACAATGAAATAAAGTAAGACAAGAGCAATTATACATGTAAGAACAACCATGAAAATCCGTTTCGCGTGCATAATTCCGTTTACATTTTCAATTAGCACAACCACTCCTTTCGTTCAACATTTCGAGAAGAATAGCGCGTTCTACTTGCGCGTAACCGCTTAAACGTGACCGCGTTCGACAGTTCACTGATTAAGCTGTCGTCAATATACATAAACTCCTCGAGCTAACTTGTACTATTTCCGTAATTCCATGCTTCATATCCATCTGACGTTTCTCCTTGCCATACCGGATTATTTCTACGACTCTGTATCAATAGCGCGCAGACACTTGTGCATATGCGTTTTCTCAATTTCTTCCACGATAACTAACGATTCACTCGAAATTTAATCGAGATTTCTCAGTCGTAAAAATCAGAGCTTTCGAAGACTAACATTACCATCGCATTAATTGCACATAAAAACAACAACAAAGGATCATGAAGTTCTTAAGTCTTCATATTGTACATATTTAACGTACAGTGGCTCCAAAAAGTATTTGCACACTTACATTTAATAATAATGCACATAATAGTTTGGAGTTGTATGTCTTACAATGAAGTTGAAAATGTAGCATTTATCGAAGAAATTACGAATGCTCGAAAACATATCGATGTGTGTCGCGAGATATTTTACTACAGAATGCAAGATTAAAAACTTGTTTTATATTAAAAACTTCAAAAAAATTGTGTATTTCCTATGTAAAACGCCAGTGTACTAATAATTTTTTGAGTATAAAAATTGTCGTTTTTTTTTTTTTAACTTGCTTCAATTACAATATGGAGAGTTCTTGAAAAATACACCGCTTTCGTACATCATAAGGCATTAACAGACATATTTTGTATTAATACATTATTTCATTATATAAAGATATTTTAAAAAATGTACAAATACTTTTTGGAGCCACTGTTTATCAAAAGTTATTTAAATATAAGAATTCTATTTCTTTTAGACATTCAATGTAGGGTAAAACAACCAGATAAATGACAGAATTGTTGAATCTATGTACGTTTAAGGATAATTTTTGAATAAATTTACTTGTAACAATAAAACAACTGTTAAAATTACATTTATAATTTTGTTTTAGATATTTATAAAAATAATTACTTTTTTGTAGTGCAAATAATTATAAATTAATTATAAAGTGCAACAAGCATAATTATCCAGTAAATAACCGCACACACTCATACTTATTTTTACTAAAGATTTGATTTTGTATTGTTTGCATATCATCGTTAAACAAAAATAAGAAATTTTGAAAGACAAATAAACTTCGGTTATAAACATTTAATAATTTTTAAGCCTATAATTTACATTTTTGTGTAATGGCCATTTTATTGGTAGGCAGTCACTTACTGGACAGTTTATCCTATTTCAAGAAAGTTAAAAAAGTTTAGAAAGAAGAAGATATTCTCTATTTAAACGTCTCATAACTTTCATAACGAACGATTGAACAATAAATTCAGGATGAGAAGCGAATTCTCACTAAAATTCTTTTTGTTAAGAGTAATCGACACCCTCGCGGAGAAAATTGTGCAATTTCCAAACGTTTACGTAACGGAGCTTATATCATCTTGAACAGGAGTTCGATTTTCTTGACGAACACAATGATTATTCCGTCGCTGCAGCGCGGAATGTTTCTCTAATTGGACCGCGCGGTCGAGAGAACCGTCTCGGAGTTTGGTGTCGTAATCGCAGATAATAGCGGCGCGCAATCCTTTAATATCGCGCAATAATTCGCGATAACCCTCGGGGCGTCGTTGTCGCCGTAAATTACGTGACAAAAAAAACCGCTCTCTCCTAATTGATTCAATTTCGGCGATGGACGGATCTCGAGACCCGTCGTGGCTGCCCTCTTGGCTGCGAAACGAGCTCGTGGCAAATCTGCCGGATCGAAAGTCGCGTGTTTCGGCCAAGGCGTAGGTACCAAAATTTCAGTGGAGGTTAAAAAGAAAAGAAGAGAAGACGCATACTTCGGGTAAAAAATTTGGTTAAAAGATGTAAGATGAAATAAACTTGTTTGTTTTTTATATGTATCTAAAAATAAAATTAAACTATATACCACTTCATAAGAATGCGTACTATCAAGAAATGGGAAAGAAGGAAAAAAAAGATCTATTTAATGATCTAGGTGATAATTTATTGCATGTCCTCTCAGGCTCATTTTCAGCAAGAATATAAAACGGCTCTCACACGTCTATTTATATCTCAGCTGAAGACGAGATAATGTTATAGGGTAAACTGTCCAGTAAATGACCGCTTATTAGTAAATGACCATTACACAACAATATAAATTATAGGCTTAAACATTGTTAAATGTTTACAACCGAAGTTTATTTGTCTTTCAGAAGTTCTTATTTTTGTTTAACGGTAATACGCAAACAGTAAGAAATCAAATTCTTATTAGAAATAAGTATATGAGTGTGTATGCGGTCATTTATTGGGTTTTTATGTTTGTTGCACTTTATAATTAATTTACAATTACTTCCATTACAAAAAAGTAATTACTTTTATAAATATCTAAAAAAAATTAATAATAAATTAATAATATATTAATTAATTATATTAATATATTAATTAATTATAAATGTAATTTTAACAGTTGTTTTGTCGTCACAAGTAAATTTATTCAAGGATTATTCCTAAACGTACGTAGATTCAACAATTCGGTCGTTTACTGGTTGGTTTACCCTATATATATTTTTTTTTTTTTTTTCAATGAAGCCAGTTCGTCACACTACTTGTTACATTATGCATTAATTATCATCGCTATCGGTATG
Source organism: Pseudomyrmex concolor (assembly GCA_014839585.1). Lineage (NCBI taxonomy): Eukaryota > Metazoa > Arthropoda > Insecta > Hymenoptera > Formicidae > Pseudomyrmex > Pseudomyrmex concolor. Next base: position 8,361 of record QVOB01002697.1, on the reverse strand, counting down.
CTGTTATACGCATCAAGACCGATATATATAGACCGATAGACAGACAATCTGTGTGTACGATCTCCACTGACAGTCACGACTGTCATTCCGCGCCGAACTTTATCCCACACATCGATCAGATCAACGATCCTCAAACTCGTCTATCAATGCGCGAGCCGCTCTCTAGATTTTTCCGTCTCGGCGCTTGTCGTCAGAAAGAGAGAGAGAGAGAGAGAGAGAGAGAGAGAGAGAGAGAGAGAGAGAAGGGCAGAAGCACGCACATATCGCGGTATATCGAAAAAATTCTACGAGAATCGTCGAGAATCCTTATCGTGTCCTCAAATCAACATTTACGTGCGGCAGCGCGAGCACTGCGAGATCAAATTTCTCACGCTAATGGTGCTTCTCTGGATGTAAAGCGAGAAAGACTCGAAAAAAACAGTAGAGCGCCGCCGCCGGCAGCCCTCGACTTCCGTTCACCTGTGCGTGCCAGGTTGAGCACCACCCTCGAACGAGCCCGAAACTCTCTCACGCGTCTGCTGTCCTCCTCCCGCGACCTTCTCTTCAATCTCTTTCTCTCTGTTTCTCTCTCTTGAGCCTATTTTTTTCTCTCGGTCCCTCCAATCGCATCCTTTCTCTTTATTCCGTTTCTCTCTCTTGTCCTAAGCTCGCTCGTTCCTTCCGTCGCTCTCTATGGTATGCTTTGAGATTCGCCGCCCCGTGGTGCCCCCTTTTGCTTCTCCTCTTCCTCTTCTCGGGCCGCGCGCCGTTTCTCTCAGCTCTCGATACAACGACGGCGCGAACAGCTGACTCGCGAAGGGGGTCAGCCACCCTTGACTCCGTTCGGGGGATTCTCGCTGCGATATCGCGAACGGGCCGGAGAATAATTCGTGCGTAATATCGAACACGAGGACGAGAAATGTAAAGAGAATCCGTCGGATTTGCGATTGATGAACGCGAGAGGGTGTTGTGCACTGAAGCATATACACTGGCGTAATGTTTACACATGTTATAGCTTTCGATTAGTTCTATATCGATCGAAAAGCAAAAAAGTCAATTTATTTATATCAATACCGTTCTGTTCTATTTTAAACAAAACCGCCGCGGTATATTAGATAAATATTAAATTAAAACAACAACAGATTACGATTGATTAAAAAATGAGAAAGGAGACCTTACAGCTTTTTATTCTTTAAGTCCATGGAAAAAGGTAAGAAAAAATTATTACTCGTATTCTTTACTGGGCCGTTTCGATCACACTTTAATTTTGATCATCTTTAACCAACTTGAAAATTCAAATAGACAGACAACTAACGCATGTCAACACGTAAGAGGAATCAAAACCGATAAACAAGATATTCGAGTAAGAAACATCCGTATCTAGTATCGATGCTTAGTAGTTGATAAACCAAAAAACATCCAGACTCCTCTCTCACCAACACATACGAAAGTAATCGACAGTATAACATGACCATCTCGCACGAGAGAACCAAAGTAATAATTTTTTTCTTATCCCTTTCATTCCTGGACTTAAAGAATAAAAGGCTGTAAGATTTCCTTTCTCATTATTTACAGATAAATATTTTTCAATATTTGCTATTTTTATTTTACGCCGGAGAGTTACGTTGTCAACTTGTTATAGGTACCTACGTTCGCACGCGCGTGACGTGCAATTGTATTCACAGAAACGTCGGCGACGTTTGTAAACGTCGACGCGGCTTAAATGCTGCTCTCGGCGGCGCGGTGTCGTCGGATCAGCTGCATATCTGATGCATTATGCTAATCGCAAGCGCTCACTTCACTTTCTCGTCCTCGCTCGTACGAGACGGACGAGAGACGTATGTGTGCTTATACCATATAACTACAAACGTGCGAGAGAGGGTCTCGACACGACGAGATCTTATCTACTCCAGCGCGCGAAGAGAACGAAGGACTTCCTGATTTCCCGTCTGCCTCTGTGCGCGCGCGTTACGCCGGAAACAAAAGAGGCCGTGTCATATAGTAGGTAGGTACCTACCATATTCCGCCGCCGACAAGAGCAGATCGCGGCACGCACATCTCCAATTAAAGTGAACTCAACAAAGTTGAAGTCAAGTTGATACTTATTCGGAAGGATGCGTTTGTTTGAACGTCTGATGAAACGCATTAAGAAAATTGGCGCACTTACACGACAACGTGACAATATCGTTTCAAATGAGTCTCGCGCGCGGAAGATTTGCGCGAAATCTGTGAAGACGGCACACATTTTGTGTAATAATATGAAGGAATTAATTTATATGTATTTGAAATCTTGTTTTTGCATCAAGATTATTTTTGCGAAATTGCAGCAGTTTATATGTTTTATATCACTATTTAAAAAAATATTAAAACCTAATAATTAAAAAACGTAGGAAAAGACCAATATGGGTCTTAACTTTCACAGTTGTCAGTGTGTAAGAAAAGTCTCAGTCTTTATTGAAAATCAACGTTTCGATTCATTGTTTGCATCATAATAAGCCTGTATAGACATACAAACCATTAATAGAATTGAAATAAATGTTTTTTAAGTGTTGGTCTCTTTTTTATTTTTTATTTTTTTCATCTATTATATATTTATCTATTTTATTTCAATTCTATTAACCCGTCGTCACCACACCTCAATCCAATATATGTACGTTGTCACCACACTGGTGCAATTTTGCACTTCGTATGTTTTAAGTTGAATAACTTTTCAGTAATGAGTTGATAAATAATTTAAAACTAGTGAAAATAGGGGTAACGACTTCTCAGAAATTGAATAAAATTAGTTAAAAATGTCAAAAAGAAAATACTTCTTAATGAGAAATGAAAAAAATAAAAAGAACTTTTTGAAAAAAATCATATTTTTCCAATTTTTGTTAGTGCACACCAGTGTGGTGACAACAAGTTAATGGTTTGTATCCACAAAGGCTTATTATCCTGAAAATGATTCAAACAATGAATCAAAACGTTGATTTTCAATAAAGAATGAGACTTTTCTTATACATTGACAACTGTGTTTTAAAGTTCATATTGGCTCTTTTCTACGTTTTTTGGAGCCTTTCAACTTTATTTCTTAATAATAATTGATAAATTTTACTGTATCTCGATATATAAAGTATTAATACAGATCTCTCAGACGTTTCCAGTTCGATCACCTCACTCTTAGAATTTATTTTATTTTTTTTTTTTTTTTATAGCGCGATTAAAAAAATTCTTCTCGTCCGTCGAGTTCTTCTTTTCTGTAGTCAAAGCGGGCAAATGATATAATTTTCGTCGACAAAGCAATTCCGTTTCATTCATCTTTTCTCCTCTCTTCGCGGGTCATCCATCATAATCTACAAAATCTACACTATGAATCACGTCGCTTTAATAAAACATTCTTGTACAGACACGAAGAGCGTCAATGAAAGGTCGGCGCAAAACAAACCTTCGGTCTCGTCCGCGATTTCCAATCGAGTAGTCATGCCTACCTATCAACGCGGATATATAAGCCTTTCCACTCGTCTGCTCCAACCCCCTGCGAACTATTCTCCCTCCCTCTTGATCGGCGAGAGTGCATCGATGCACCGGACACGATTTTACGAGTCGACAGAGCCATCAGCGCGTCCGACGAGCCGCGATAATCGTCGCTTCGTCGGAATTTTTTTCCCTGCCTTATTTAACCCTCCGCGTTTTGTTTGTCGACGACTCGTCGTCAACGAGATTGACAAATTTTGTTAAGAAAAAAAACATAAAACAGAAAATGTGATAAGCACTTTTCTAAAATAAGAACAGTTTAAATTCTTTTCTAAAATAAGAATAGCTCTACTATTTGTAAAATAGTAGAGTCACGCCTATTGAACTTATAATCTTTTTAAAAACATTGAATACAGTTTTAATAATTATGTTTGTGATCGGGCTAGTTTGAATTAAAATGTATGATACATTTTATTTTATAATTGACAGAAAACAGTTTAACAATTTCGTCATACTATAGGTAAGTAATGAGAATTTTCCAGAATATTATACAGTAACGGTTATACACGTGTACTTTCGGCGGCTCACGTCATTAATTCGCAGAATAGGCGCGGGGATCGGAGAGCACGCGGGGCGGTTTCTTGCCCATCTTTATATTGTTTTTATAATTAAAAACTTATAGATCGCTTAGTTTTTGAGATAATTGTAATTAAAATGTGCAGGTTTTTGCGAGAAATCGCCTCACTTGCTTTCCGATCCCCGCGCCCATTCTGCGAATTAATGACGCGCTGTGTACTTTTTTTGCGTGAACGAACTGCCGGTAAACACCGTTCGTAGACAATCGGGCTTGCCGAATTTTACCGATTCGCGAAAAAACAAGTGCCGGCAAACAGGGAGCACCGCAATCGCTAGCAAACAGCCAACAGAGTCGTTTCTTTGACAGTTGTGTTGTAACCGCGCACTTTGTATAACATAGTGAATAAAGTCCCTTTATTCGTAGCGTTAAATTCAGTGCCGTTTAATAATCCTAGCCTTCAATGCTCCTTAACTACCGCTCGAATCCTTAAATAAGTTCGGAGGGATTGTTCCACTTAAGAGTATCTGTTAGCGTAAAAGCTCGAAGTGCGGAGAATCTTAGGACTGACTGGTCAATGCGCGGAAAAACCAAGCGTTTTGGTAAAAGTCCGAAATAGTTTTGTTTTTCGCCTTTTGACTGTTGTGTTTTTAGTGAATTTTAGAAGTAACTAACACAGCTGGTTAGTAGTTGAAATTTAAAAACATCACTTTGGACTTTGACTAGTCAATCCTGGCCGTGTTCGGTTATTACCTACCTGAAACTTTATAGGTACACGTTACGTATATCCTATAGATTTTTCCGCTTGGTTTTTCCGCGCATTGACCAGTCAATCTTAGGATCTCCCGCACTTCGGGCTTTTACGCTAACATATCCACTAGAGATGCAACGAATAGTATATTTGCACTTAATCGAATATCGAATATTTATAAAATAAAATGTAATATCGAATATTCGGTTAGGTGCAATGTTATGTGCCGAATAACCGAATATTCGGCGAATATTAGGCATGGATTGAAAAAAAATGTATTTTCACATTTAGCAAAGTTTGCTGCGATTTATCTTTCTGTTTCCGGGAGCAGTATTTTTTTAAGCCGACTTTTCTCAAAACATGTAATATACACGCACAACACATATTGTATTTAAATTAAATTATTTTCATTTTTTTATTATGTTTTTATTTATTATACTCCAAATTATTTATACTCCAAAAACTTCTTTTTCTATAAAACCTGTTTTACAAAATTTATATACTACAAAACATTTTTTCTCTAAAAACCTGTTTTACAAAAGAAGTGATATCACAAAGTAGCATCAAGTTTGTACGTTACTTTTGTACATTATTATCTTAATCTCATTATTATCATAACTATGTACTTTAATAAGTTTTCATCACGGAAAAAGTTTCGAGAGAAAGAATTTTCTAGGCCTAGTAAATTTTTGTTACATTAACAAAACGATTTGTGAAACTAACAAGACTCAGCAAAACTTTATTTTCCGTGAAGAACAAAAAAAAAGATAAAGACAGTTTTTTCAAAATAAAAAATATTTAATGCAAAAAAACAAGGCGAAGCTGCACTAAAAATCTATCTACAAACAGACATGTCTTACATGTGCATGCAAGCTATTTACAAACTGCAGATAGACATGTCCTGTATACGCGCGAGCTATTTACTGCTATCTACAATTATTTTTCATATATTTTACATACGTATTTTCGAATATCAAAACTTTTACGTACGTATCTTCGAATAAGCCAATCAACGTCGTAGTAAAAGTATAAAAATATTTTTCTTTGCATGTCACCGTTATCTCAGAAGCAAGTAATGAAGACAAAAGAAATAGACTGCTTCCATCCAATGCAGAAAAACTTGTTTGTGTACATCACAATTTACCGTTTCTTAATTTTGATTACAATGATTAATTTTAAAGTATGTACATTAAATAAACAAATAGTAATAATTACATGCATACACATTATGTAACAATACATGTCATGTGTTTATTTAATTTTCTGTTTTATTTTATTTTATTTCCATATTAGATGTATAAATAAATAAATTAGGTCTTCGAGCGTATTAAAACTATGTATCCGCAGCTGAGATGGCAAAAGTCTATTAGTTACTATTTTTTAAATTTTCTTGCATTTTTATTTTCTAATATTTTTATGTTTAAAACTACTCGGTATTTAGCCGAATAGTGGGCTAAATATTTGGTATTCGGCCGAATAGTAAAAAATTGCCGAATAGGCAGAATAACCAAATAGTTCCATAATATTCGTTGAATCTCTGTTATCCACTGATGAAGACTTAAAATAAAGTTGAAACGTTTGGATAAAGGATTTCAATTGATTGTTAATATTGCACAACACCCAGCCAACGGTTCAAACTAGCCCGATCATGCAAACAAAATTTGGAAAATTCCATTTCCGAAACCATTAAACTAACATCAACATCAATTTTAATAAATTAGTTAGGTTATTACGAGTCGCGAAGAAAATATCTCTTCGCGGAAAAACTTCAAGTCGTTATATACATAATCCCTTTCCGACCGCTGCGTTTCTTTCTCAGATAAGTGTTCATTTGTGCCAAAGAACAAACCTCCTGCGATCGTTATGTACGTAAATGCACATAAAGTTTGCAACACTCGGAATATGAATCTTTCATGAGGCAAAATCTAGAGGAAGGAAAATCTTATACGTGCTTTACAGAATGAAAAATTCATATATTTTGAACGTGAAGCTTTTTTAACGCGCACAATTCGTGCAATCCTCGCATTCCGCGTAACGGTCGGCGAATGCGCAAAATGGTAGATAGAGAATTAAAATTTCTTTATCTCGTAAAATTTTCCGTTTTAATCATCTTTTTTTTTTTTTAATTTTACCGCACACATTTCATGTGTTTAGAGATCCCCCATATATATTCCGATAATTTTCGATAATTGTTCGTGCGACGATTTATTACAAGTCAAAATGCGTTTTGTAAATAAATTATCGTGTATATTTCTCACTCTAATATTTTCTTGTGCGGCATGTTCGTTTTTCTCCGCGCGCGCGAATAATCACAACGGAAAATATTTATATATATAACTCACGCGATTTTCGCGACGCGTCGTTACGCATATTCTCACTGTATAGTATTCGGATTTATACCAGGCGCTGATGTTAACGTCCACGGTGGGAGTTTAATTTGAGGCTAAACGCGACGACCGCCGCTTGGGACCTCGCTGGAAAACCGCAGATTTCGTCCTGCGGACACTCGAAATCCTACGTTTGCGATACCGCAAAGCGGAAATTTAGCTTTTCCGCGCGTTCGTACACACACATTACTATATGTAAAGAAAGACCGCACTTGAGCAAATATAATTATTTAATAAAACCTATTGCGCTCAGTAAATTAAATAGTTGGCTGACTTTATTATTAAACTAGTCTGCAACTATATATATATAATTAATGCACAATTGTATATTAAATCATACATCAACTATACATCAACTACGTTTTTTTAAATATTAATAATAATATTAAAAAGTATACTTATATTAATTTTTACTGTAAGTTTGCGGTTTAGTTTATACCGTGTATGTAATACATACCAGCACTTGGCGAAAAAGTTGAAAAATAGTTAAAATTTAATGTAACAGTACCGATATTATGTTAAAAGTGTATTTTATTATTTTACCTTTTCTCTTGTAACGTAATATTTAATAACTCCGAGCGCTCAGGGCGGTTGAATTTTTTTTTCTGCCGAAAGCGTTCTCTCTCTCTCTCTCTCTCTCTCGCAATATAAAATCACAGTGTTAAATGTAACGATGCTACATACATATATGGCGTAAATGAAAGCGTGAAAGCTCGAGGTAATACGATTACGGAGAAGATTCAATTTTTGCTTGCGATAAAGCCGTTCTGCTAAATATAAAATGTACATATCCGCGGCAACGGAGCTAAAAAAAAGGATCTCGCGATTCAAAGCATAACACGCGCTCGTAAAAGAGGTCATCTGAATAATAACTGCTGTAATATATCGGATCTCGGTTGTTGCAATGACGATTACGATATCGCGATCGAATAAATTTATTAGCTCAAAAATAATATGCGTATAAATAAATAATAATATCCGCCTGACAATCTCAGTCTCACTATACCAACTCAATATATACAATACGAACGCTAATAAGCAATACAGTGTCATCCCACATCGCTATTTTGAGTAAATTACGCTTTAAGATTAAAAAAAAAAAAAGATGTTTGTATATATTTCTTTTAAGATATTTGTGTATTTTTGATATATAAAAACATTTAAGTTTTTAAAAACACGATTGAAAAACGTTCTTTGATAGCTAAAGAAGCATA
>QVOB01002696.1:0-13031 GCA_014839585.1 Pseudomyrmex concolor | reverse complement strand
ATACAATTTCGATATCGAAACGTTATTTGTTTAAGAAGAAGAAAACATAGTTGATAAAAGATACTTGATTTCCTTATTATGATACGTGCACTGATGATGACCACGAATTAAAAACAAAGAGAAAAAAAACAAGCTGTTCTATTTAATCGATAATTTTAAAGTAATTACGTTCTTTGTCTACTCCATTCAATTATTCTCGACTTGTTTCGATATTAGAGTTCATTTCTTATCGGCGATCGTCAAAACAAATTTTAGTAATTCTACGACTGTGTCTAAAGCTTTCCGGACTTTTGACCTTACGACAAATCTTTTCTTCTGCATGTTGTTGTTGTGCCGATGATATACACGCGCAATAATGTGGAACCATCCGCTACTGCGTATATTTTTCTTACTTTCAGTGGAAACGGTGAGAATTTCAGTGAAATACTACGTATTTCTTTTATGCGCGTATAAACACTTTGCGATTGTATCATGTAATATTAATATTTACTCCACACGAAGTAGCGTAAAAAAATGTTTTATCAACCGTGTGTTATCAATCGTGCGATCGCGCGAATTCATTCACGAATGACGAAACACGCCGATTTGTTGCGTCCAAACGACACAGGTCAGTTTTTGCGCATCGATTTGTACAAAGAAAAAGTTTCTACAGTTTACTTAAAAGATGAAAAACAATTTAAATTTGTAATAAGATGGCGCATCCGGAGAAAGAACATCATGTGAGAAAGAGAGTTTAGAAAAGATTAAAAAAGTAATTTAAATTTATAATAAGATGACATATTTAGAGAAAGAGCAAGAGAGAAAAATCAGACAGATAAAAAAAGAGACAATATGTGGCGAGTAATGAGAGGGTAGAGACTTTAATATGTAGTTAACGCAATTCTTCCGTCGCACGGAATAATTGAAATTCACACGGAGAGCGAGCAGGCTTCGCTTCCGCGAATTTTCCGCAAGGGGGAAATGATGGTTGATCGACGATGACCCCGTGCGATTTGGTCTCGAGGAGAGCGAATTGAGTGAAATTGGTACGGCCCTGGGGGGAGAACCGATCTTCATTTAATTCATTTGCGCTAAATTAAATTCGCAACTCTGCCACGGTCATCAAGCTTATCTATTTCGACGTAAAAGGCGATATCACGAGGATGACGACTGACGCGCGCGCGGACACGCATCTTCAAAGATTTAATAAAACTCTCGCTTTAATGCCTGACTTCGCCCGTATACAGATCGATGACATTTTCAAAGGATACGTATGTCAGGACCGAAGTGTCTCTGACTCATAAAGTTATCGAGATGCAAAGAAAAGTACATGAGGTAAAATCTTTGTGAAATATTACGACACTTATGTATGAATCATCTCTCTTTTTGTATACCTACAAATCTTCGCTTAATATCGCACCTATCACCTACCTCAACACGTTTTAAACACATGTTGATTTACATGATAATAAACTTAGATAACGCCCGAGAATTTTTTCCTCGTCAAAATAAAAAAAAAAAAGGCTTACTCGACGCGTGCAAGAAAAAGAGAAAAACCGCTTTTTGATATCTATGCAAGCGCATGATTACGTGTGGCTTTCTTTGCATTTAGCACGCGCTCGACATTCTTATCAGTTGACACGTGTATGTACAATTACGACGCCAAGATCGGCTTTTTACTGCGTCGGAAACTATTCACGGCGCAGTAAGCCACGCTTACGCATTCAAATTGAAATTCAGTATGTCTAGGCTGTGTCATTGTATTGTAATTAATGGCGCATCGTCTTGTGCGAAGTCGCGAAAACCGTGGTCGTCGAATTCCGCCGGGAATCGACACTGTACTTTTTTTTTCAGCTCGTTTCATCCTCGCCTGTCCTTGATTGGCACCAAAATAGCGAAACAAAAATGAGACCTTGATAATCGACACGATCTGTGCGAGTTTATTTCTTTGCAACAAAAAAATTAAAAGAAAAAAACAAACAAACTTGCGTTTCTCGAATCTGATTCGAAATAAGTAGGCCAAGAGTACATTCGATAAGTTTCTCTCGTTCTTTTTTTTTTTTTTTTGTCATTATTGCGAAGAAACCAATCGCTCATTTCTCGCGTTATTGCGTCGCACGCAACGCGTCTTCTAATCCGAATCGCGCGCGTACTCCGCCGTATGTTTCTCGCTTTCTAGAGTTTCGGAGATGTTGCTAAATCTGTTCTCGCGCATCTTCTGACGCTTACGGCAGACATCGTCTGTTTGGGAGAACGTTATAACACCTCCGAAGATGTCGTCGAACCTCGCGCAATACGCACGACCAATTACGAAGTTGCGTTATTTTCGGAAGTAACGATATATTCTCGGATCTCTCTCTCTCTCTCTTCCTCTCTTCTGGTTGATATCGCGCGAGAGAGGGAAAGGAAAGTAGAGTGTTTCATGCGCGATGTCGAGGAGCAAGCGTATACGGGAAGTGCAAAATATCGATCGCGGTGGCGGACTGGTAAACAAACACGACGCGGTGGTCGTGTGCTTTGTTGGCGTTCGAGTTTGGTGAAAGTCTCGAACATCGACACAGACAGACAGAAAGAAAGAGAGAAAGAGCATCCCATTCATCGTAGCTTTGCGCAATATGCTTTTGTGTTTGTTGGATGATTCGAGTCTCCGCAATACACGGCAAGAACAATAACAGAGCCGCGACAGAGACTCGAGGTCGCGCAAGCGCGACACAAAACAATCGAACGCGCTTTACAGCACCGTCGTCGGTAGCGCGCAACGAAATCGCAAGTTCTCAAGATTTATTTTTGTAACCGAGATTATTCACAAAGAGAGAATGCGATTCACTTATTTCTATTATTGATTTCTACTTATCTAATGACAATATGGCGCGCTTCTAGCACAAGGTTATTTTATATCATAGAAAAACTTGAAAGTATATACTCGATTATTCGATCAGCGAGAGCTCCGGGTCGACGTTATCGCAACAGAATGACGCATGCGCCGTTGTTACTAACTTGAGCATCGATGTGTGCGCAGAACCGATCATATTTGATGTTCTCTACAAAAAAATCATATGAACAAAGTTAAATAAAGATCGAGCTTTAAATCATTATCGAATATATCATTTCATCGGATGATTTTAAACAAACGTTAAAATGGATAGTAATTATTTATTAAACTAGTGCCGAACAAGAACGGTAAACGAAAGATCAGAGAGTAAGACGGACTGTTCGGATGATGAAATACCTAATTCGTATTTCCTAAGTACTATCTGATGAAACTTCTTTCGTCAAGTTCGAGAACGAAGCGCGCGTGTTCAAGTATCTATTGTCTTGGAGGTTAAGCTCGTACAAAAAATCTTGTCGACCACTCGGGATAAAAAAACAAGAGAGAAAAATCGCTCTGCGAGCGATTCTTTTATTTCAGTCATGACAAATTGCTGTTATATTAAGTAAGTGTTTTCTTTCCTTTTGTTTTAAGCTCTCTGACTCTGATAAAGGTGTGTTCCGAGTTGATCCTAAGAAAAATAGTAGAATTGTCCAAGAAAAATAGTAGAAATTATGGGACTGCGTTCTCGAGTGATACAGTTCTCTCAGAGTTTACATCCGTCACTGATGGGACGACGTCGCGAGCGCCATGGGTCGCGCGGCGGCGTCGACTGAAGCTGGATGGTGTCTCCCCACCACGCCCGCTAAAGCCAATCGGACGTTCTGTTCACCGTGCTCGGCCGTAAACAGCTGGCGACGCTGCCGCTTTGCGTCAGTGCGAAACGTTGAACGGGACGATGCGGAGGTGGTCCGCGTGTCACCTCCTCCCCCTTCCAATCCTGACGAGATCCCCGACGACCGACGCGGTCAGCCAACATTCAGCGTAAAGCCGTCGTTAATTTAAGATCGACGCCGCGTCTCGTGTTGTTTTGACTTGTTCGTTCACCGACGACCAGAACCGAAGCGAGAGACAAAACAAGTCGTGGGGAAAGCGAGGTTTCTTTGTTCGGAAACCCAGACGGTTCTCTGCGCATAGACTGGCGACACGCACGGCGCAGCGCTGTTTGTGTTTGTGTATTCTCGCGAGTTTGGTTCGGTGCTCTCCGTCCGTTTGTCCCATTTCGACAGACGGACATTCGACGAATATATATTGCGGGATTTATACTGCGGTTGCGTTATCGTCGCTCCCGGATTGTAAATCGCCGACAGAGTCTCCGTGTCCGAGTGTCGCGTCGTAGAACAAGGAGAAACGAGAGACGTCGGTGTTGCTTGTATCGGGGTGGCGAACGGAAAAGAGACGGAGAGAGCGCGAACGGTGGCGTAACGCGGCGCGCGAGTGCTTTGTTTTGCCGAGCAGCTGATCCGTGCGGCAGCAGCTCTACGTGCAACGACGAACGACGACGCGTCGGCGTTTTTATCCGACGGCAAGTCCAGTTGCGAGATTCGCGCTTCCGGTTGTGCGCGCAATCCGACGTGCGTTTCCTTTTCTCCTCAAGAGCATCCCGTCGGAACCTGAGGACAAAAAAAAGGGTTCGCGTTACGCCGTTGGAAAGAGGCATCCTTTCTCCGCACGAGAGGCGTCACGAGAGCGTCATCGAATCTTTCGTCGGGGCAACGCCGACTCTTTGTTTGCGGGACGTTTAAAACACGAGCAAGCGGCCCGGTCGATCGCCGGAACTCCAAACGTTTGTTGATTTTCATGAAATCGAACATCTTCAAATATCAATAAGAAGCGCGTTATCAATCTCTTTGTTAATCTAAAAAAAAAAAAAAAAAAAAAAAAAAAAAAAAAAAAAAAAAAAAAACGACTTCTCAGAAGAAACACTAACGCCAGAAGAGACTCTGTTCTTTTAAAGGTTTCCTAAGGAACTTAGAGAGTGCCAAGCTTTGTAAATCCGTCTGTGTCCACTCGGTGCATTTATAAAACGGGCCGCGCTCGATCGAATGAGCGTGGTGACGTAAAAACGTCGTATATACGTACCGCGTTGCAACGGAGAATTTGTGTTGTGACATAAGCAACGCGCGATCGACGCGACCGGCGTTGCTCATCTGTCTCTTCGCGTCACAAACAGAAACAGAAGTGATAAAAAGTGAATCTTTGATAGTAAATTTTTTTTATCTCCAAAAAAGTATCTTCCTCCGTTTACTTGGCCCGGAGAACAAAGGAACGCGACGCGCGCGCGAGAGGAGGTTGAAGCAGAAGAGTTCGCCGAAACAGAAACGGAAAACATTTTTGCGAAATCCTGGATGATTCTCTGCGACGCAGCGTTGCTATCAGGTAGCTGGGCCTGGTCTAGGGACCGACGACGAGGATCGCAGTGATCGATGCGGTATAGTCCTGAGGGGGCCGGCCTCGCGAACGACCGAGAACGTGGGGTACGGCCCCGATCGAGCTGACTAGGGGAACTCTCGAGGCCCGAAGGTCTCCCGACTGGGCACCCTGAAAGCTCCAAATTACCAAGTCTTTGTTCTCCCTGCTATTAACCGTACTACATCACCAACTTCAAGATGCTGTACATATTTCACGTTGACACCGGCACCACCATCACCTTCGACATCAAGCTGGCTCTGCAAAGGTATATTATTCTCATGATTTTCAGTTTATTCATTTTTATTCAAATTTCAACGTCATAACTCGGGAATATAATGCAACAATATAATTGACGACGACATTGAGAGATTCGGTCCGTAATCGTTTTTTTTCTTTACGCGACTTGCGTAAAGAAAATAACTGCACATTGTGTGTCGATAATTAGCGACAATAACGCGTCTATTAACAAAGTTGCGATGTTATTAGCGTGGCGTTTAGCGCGAATAATAATAACGCGAATCGCGACGCGCGAATTCAAGGATCCCGTCGAAGGTTCGTTAATTGTAGAAGCGCTTTGTAAAGCGCGAAACGAGCGTGAACGCGAAAACGGTGCTTATTACGCGTTCGTACGCGTTTTCGGAATCGTGCAAACGCGCTGAGACTTTTGCAGATGGTTCGCGCCGAAAATACATGGAAGTTATAATATAAACGAAACGAATTTTCCGCGATGCGCGTGGGTGTAGATTGGCTCGTGTCGCGCACGAGTTTGACCCGACGGCAAAACTCGGCCAAGCTCTCGATGCGTACGACACGTGCGCATGATGCAAACGAGCGCCGATGTTTCGATACGGTCACTAAAATGAAACAATCATCTTTTCTTCGACTTTTTACCTGCGAACGTGTTGTCCCACAATCGATTCCGTGTGATGCCAGTCACGTTTCAGTCTGCGTGAGACGATGTTTTTTACTGATCTATCGATTGCTTCTGATGTGCAAATATAAATTTTATCTTCCAAGAAGTTTCCAAGTAATCTATCGATTACTTCTAAGTAGCTTGATTGTTTTGCATTACCAAAATTAACGAATAAACACATCTTGTACGTTAAATTCTAATTAACGCAATTAGAGACCAGCAATTAAAAGAAAGAATATTAAACGTATTAAGAATCAGAAAAATATCTTTTTGTCTAAAAAAGGACATTTGTGTAACATGTTTGAGATCTTATTGCGCGTCGATCACTTTTATTGACTCGAGATAGTCTAAGCATAAGTTTAAATATAAAATATTTGCTCGAATAGAAACATACTATCGATTTATTATATTTTTATTAAAGCGTATTTTTGCGTTTACGTAACGTTACGTACGTTTATGTAAGATCGCCTTTTTTTTCTCTTTATTTCCTCTTCATATTGATGTTGCACACAGCTCCCGGGTAATAGATAATGGAGTCATCTCCTAGCGACGCGTTTAATAAATGCGTCGGAAAGCGATGGTTGCGTATATTTAATGCACGCGCCGTTTTCTGGATGTCATTTTATGCGCGCTTTTTATAATAGAAAAACACGCGCGCGCGAACACTGAAAATATATTATTGGCCGTCGTATTAAATATTTGCGACGCGCGTGCCGAATCGCACGTCGCACAAACGCAGCCAAGCCTCTGTAATGCGCGACTAAGGGAGTGCAGTTTACACAAAGACATTCTTCACATTTGAGTGACGTCAATGGATCAGTTAAAAAACACAAAACAAAAAATTGCTCTGACGTCGCGTTTTTTAAGATTCAAAGCGATTGCATAATTAATGGTACAACGGCCACCTCTATAATTCGAGAGTTAAACGCGCGTTCGGATTATGCTTGTCGTTTCGCGCGATTTTACACGTGAACTATCGCCGTAGCGAATCGGTATATATTCCGAGGGATTACGATCGCGTCGGTCGTCGGCCCTGCTCGTCGCAGCAATTAACGATCTGTGTCAATTCGCGCCCCCTTGTCCGATTTATTCGCCGCGTCTGGCTTACAGCGATCAGAGGCGCGTTTAAGCGTGAATGAGTAAATACTCGACACGGCCTAATTGCAGCGTCACGATTAACCGCGCGATCATCGTCATCGGCAAGTAGGTACATCGGCTGTCTATCGATATTATTCGTTCGATCACCTTCACTTTGTTTACGCACTCGATAAGAAATGTCTACGCACTAGAAATGAATATCGCGCGAGCGAACGCGTGACACGTTTATCAGCGAACACGCGTAATGAATAATTCATTTAGTTTGTTCACATTTTAAATGCGCGAATGTGCGAAAGATATTCTAGAGGATTTCAATCAAATAAATAAAAAGAAAAGGAAGGAATTGAATAAAGGACGTAAATGACGAATATTAGAGAAAAAGATCAACTGCTGGTGTTAATTAAAACTTGAAGAATAATTTGCGCGACGACTAACAAAAATCATAATCTTAACACGGAAGAACATCTTTTGCTAGAGAAGAAATTATTTTTCATATCTGGCAGACACAAATGGATTAAGTAATATTTCAGTATTTTAATCTTGAATACTTTTTAACAATATCTTGCACGTCGCATCTCTTATTGTTACGACTTGAAAAACAAAATATCTCATCTGGTAATCAAAAAAAAAAAAAAAAAACTTTAGCAAGCGAGATGACACCTCGACGAAATCGCGAGACTGAGTGGTCGTTGCTTGCGTGCACGCGTGAAATACGAGCCGCGCCGCGTGACGCGCGTAACCATCGACGACACGCAGTCTCGAGATGTAGCGCGGCGCGCAGCTAAGCGTGTGCCCGTAGTTGCTTGCTTATAGCGCACAACGCCACAAGTGACTTGGCAATGTTTTGCTCTCGCGTACGTTTTCTCGTGCCAGCACAAAGCGCGCTTTCGCAACTAACGCGGCACCAGCTTTGTTCCAATAAAAATTTGTATTTTTGTTGTTGTCTCGACGCAAGATTCCTCATCTTTCAAAATTTTTTTCAAAAAAATTAGAAGCAAATTATGTAAAATCAATTTTTTCTGTTAAAAAATAGAACATATTAGAGATTTAAAAAGAAGATGTCAAAGGCTTTTTGTTGGCAAAAAATTTCAATAGGCAGGTTTTTCTTGCTGGCTATTATAACAACTAATCTTGCTATTCTAGCAAACCTTTTTTCCCGTGCGACAACAATATAACAAGGTTCTCTTTACAATACATTGCGCGTATCTCGTTCTTTGCTTTGAGAAACACACCTTTCATCCGTTAGTCCACCTTATGCAGGATGTTAACGACGTGCTATTTTAGTTTCTTTCGCGCGTCATTTATGACCGACGTTCTCAAACGAGTGGGATCTTTTCATTTTTTTTTCTAAATGTGTCGTAAAATGAAAACGTGCGCGTATCGATTGGTAAGCTAATGATGCCCGGAGATATCGGATCGCTCTCTCAATTTCGCGAGTAATATCGCAAGCGATTTCATCACGCGATCCTAATCGTCAGCCTTAATATCGATCGCGTGATGTTAAACAATCATTCGAGAAACAGAAAAAGATGGAAAGATTGGAAGATAAAAATCAGAGAACAACTGAAGATCATTGCGGAGGACACAAGAAGTTAAATGAAGTCCGCGTGTAAAAAAATTACAAAGAATTACGTCAGTTTTTATCGAGTGTTTGTTTTTTGTTGCATCTCCTCTCGGAGCGCTTTTTGCATCGATGCATTTGAACTGCATATGATTGAATGGCGGTAGTTTAATTATTCGCATGCAGATTTTCCACACATATACGTGTTGTGTTGGCGTTCTTTAAATAAAACTCTAGAGCGCTGTATATCATATCGGGAATTAATAACAATCTCGCGCTGTATATTATCGGAATATCAAATAAGACTTCGCGAAATCTCGCGCCGCGCCTTATCTCGCGCGGTATTATTACGCGAGCTGTCGGAGTAGTTCTGTTGCACGCATAAATTCACTATGTATATGTACGAGCAATTTGATGTATCTTAATGCGTGCTCGATCGCTTCTCTTTTTCTCTTTTCCTTATCTATTCGCTGCTGCTGTTGCTACACATCCGGCGATGGAAAATGCACTATCCGGTAATTACGTTCGCGATATGGGCTCCTTACGGAAATCAGGTCATATCGTCTAACAAACCGCCTATTGAACCAAATGCGATGCTTTCTTGGCCTGAAGGCGCGATAGTGCCCTTGATAAAGTCGTATAGAAACTTTCTCGATAGAAAATCGAAAGAATTTCTAAGAAATTTATAGAAGGAAGGAAAAGCCGGGTAGAAGAGACAGAGAGAGAGAGAGAGATGGAGAAAGAAGAAGATAGACTGTTAGTGGAAACGAAGATTTATTGTATATTCTCGGCACACGTCATCTAAACATAAAAAACCTATTCCTATTCTCATGCCAATCGCTCACGCGCAGTTGACTTTTGTGTGTGCAGCGTCAGCCAGCTGATGGAGGCGATCGAGAGAGAATGCGGCGTGGTAGCGGCGCATCAGGTACTGCTTATGAGCGGAGGCGAGTGCCTGGAACCGAACGCGCGCGTCTGCTCCTACTCAGCTGGAACCGATACAAATCCGATCTATCTGTTCAGCAAGGCCGCCATTGAGAACAACCTGCCGCCCACGCCGAGTATAGATTACGGTTCTGGTAAGTAACGAGCAGTCTCTTCTTTTTTTTTTGTTTTGTTCGTGACTTTTTTTCTTTTTATTATGTGTGACTTTTATCATGTGAAATGCAGATGATTTCGTGATGGCGCGACAGCTTACATGCGTGATACGTGCTTTGCATTTGTCATTACGCGACGAATAAACGAAGTAAATGAGTTTCGTTTTGTTCGTATATGCCTGTATTTTTTTTGTTTGCCTTCCTCTTTTATGCAACTGTACATAATGCCGTTTTGTAATTCTCGCGTTTGAGCAAATACAAAGCGCTCCGAATGAATTTCCGAGTAAACGAGCGCGATCGGTCCCACCGTGACCCGACCTCGAGCCGATAGTATTAATAATAATAATAATAATAAAATATATATTATTAATAATATATATAATATATATTAATAATTTTACGGCAACAAATGTTAAACGGAATAGTGCCAACAGAGTTTCGATCTCAATATTGCAATCTCGGAGTTTTTGTTCAAATATAGATCCGACGCGCGAATAATATTATAATTCTTTTTTATAATATTGATTGATATTTACGAGATGTGTGTTAGGACAGCAATTATATCAGTAATAATACACATACGCAACTGATTACGCTTTCGTAACACTTCTAGTTTAAAAGTTAATAGATAAACGGTTTCATATATGCGCGCATATATGACACACACGTGTGGGCACTTATCTATATTAGCTTCTCGTGACAAACCGGTTCTTCTCGTAGCGGCACGATAAATTCGTGAACTCATTGGTGATGTCAGATAACGCGACGAACGAGAGACATGTCGACTGTAAGTCTATTCTCACGGCTTAATTTCAAGTGCAGCGCAAAGACGAATTGATTAGTTTCGATCGAGGTCAGGAGAATCCGAGATTCTCACTATTGATACGAGTTGATACGAATCGTTTGTTCGCGGAAAAACTGCAAGGACGACGCTAATGAGCCTCGTGTGTAATCAGTGCCGCAATTTTTTGTCCAATTTTTTCATCTTTGGCTATTATTGTACAGACCAAACATCCTGAAAGCGACACACACATACATTAGTCTTGCTTTTGACACCATTGCCGCTGGTCCCGTCCCGTTATCCTTAATTTCCCAGATTTGAGCTGAACTCGGTAATGCACGCGCGTTGTCCCATTTCATATCTTCTTCTATTCACTTCTTTGTTTTGTACCGTTAGTTACCGTGTGCACGCGACTCGTTTCATTATTCTATATGTGTGTGTGTGTTCGCTATTTCTCTCCATCTCTCTTTTCGATCGCGCGCGTACGATCAAAGCGCGAGCTATGATTTAACGGCACGCATACTTGCGGTGGGTCGCGTGAGTTCTCTACACACCCCCGCTCAGTGGATTTGACCGCAAATCACACCTATCGCGAGGCCGATACGCATACCACGAGGGAGCGATCTGGCAATCGAACGATCTACAGCCGTAAGTCTAAACTATGCCAAGTGTTTTTGTTTTACGGAGAAAACCGAAGACTTGAATGTCGGTTGTAAACAGATCGCGATCACGCAACGCGAACACACTCAGGCGTCTTGAATATTAAACTCAACTAAATTTAGTTGTCGAGTGTGCGAGATGTTTTTTCTCATTTTATACGCGGTAATCAAGCTGACAATCTCAAGTGCGTTTTATTCTTTGTAAGCGCGAGGAAAAAAAACCGAGTAGACATCCGATTGCTGCAAATGCAGCTTGAATAAATACACGATTTTTGTTAATTGTTGCATTTCCTTCGGTGTTAATCGCGTTCTTTTCTTAGAACGAACGCGATAATTTTGCAAAAAAAGGAAAAGAAGATGTTACACTCGTATTTCAAGTTAATTACATCTTCGGACATCATCCGTCGTACGTTTCGGTTTTCTCTCTCGGTGATATATATAACTCGTCGTTATGAAAATGATGCAGTGCCAGAAGACACAGAAAGCGGGAGTAAAGTATACGGGAAGGATTTAATTATTTATCACGGACCCCCCGTTATATCACTAATTGGTATCAGAATGTGGCACGACGACGCGCGGATCGTCCGCGCGTTACGCATCCGATTAGAATCTCTTCTCTCGTCGCCGACTTCACGACTTGTCGCGGATGTCGTTACCGCGAGACATAGAGAGAGACTTTTGACCCGCGTTGTTAACGAGCCTCGTGATCAACCGTTCGACCTGATTCTGTTATCCACAGGATAACCATCTCTGCGTGTTCTCTCTGTGTATGTTATCTCTGTCTTTCTCTCTCTTCATCCCGACTGTCGTCGTAGCGCGACGGTAATTGCGTCGGCGACGTGACATCAAGAGCGTCGAGTTCCCGTTGCATAGAACGCGAAACTAGGCCGCACAGGCGGCATGACGCTTTTCCGCGGATCGCAAAAATAGTATCGTGTTGGTGATACTTTCGCGACGACGACGACGTCTAGTCCAGAAAAATACCCGAGATAGCTTTAATTCTGTCGATTGCGCGCGCTCGTGGAACGAGCCGTTGCTGCGGAAACTCGTCCCGTGGCTGTTGTCACGGTTATATTAAGTGTCTCTCGAGAGAGGCGGATAGATACTCGCACTCTATATACGTGAGAGAGACGTTCGTTGAATTACCGCAGATGTAGTTCATTACAACCTCATATTGCTTGAAATTGCGATGATGACGTGCGAAAATAGTTGGACGCGCGCCGATACTTCGCTCAATTTTCACCGATGTAATTGGGTGCTATCACGAAATTTTGTCGAATGCGAATCATTCGCATTTTCGATTCCAGAAACGCGAGAGTTAAAACTGTAATTTACAAAAGCTCATTATATACCATATGTGTGTATCTTTAAATCTTTATTAATTCGACCTTTAAGCCTAAAACCAAGGGACTTAGCTTACAAATTACCACATTTACATTTTCAGCTGTACTTCCTCTAACCTCGCTTCTTTCTTAATTTCTCTTGACCTCTCTCATCATCAAGCTATTTCTTTTTCGTTCAATATATCTTTAACCTTTGATCTTGTTATTACTATTTATGTAAATATATGTTCTATCGTTTCTCTCTACAGTTCCTTTTTGCAAATCAGCACCTTTCTTCTTTCTAAAATTTATTTTCTTCTCATTTCCACCTCGCTATCTT
>QVOB01002695.1:0-10359 GCA_014839585.1 Pseudomyrmex concolor | reverse complement strand
AGAGAGAGAGAGAGAGAGAGAGAGAGAGAGAGAGAGAGAGAGAGATTGCGGTGGAAGGAACGGTTTACGAAACACCTATCGTATTTTTCTTGTAGCTACCCATCTCGCGTTTTCGCAAGATCGGAGCGGTAAATTTAACGGCCTAAAAAACCGGCGGCACGTCGTCGGCGCCGCCCGCAATCTCCGGGAGGAGATTGTACGCGTTTCGCTTTCCAAGGACAGCGATCGATGGCGTGTCGAAATGATCAATGAATCGCGTGCCCGTGCTCCTAATGACGTTCCCGTTACACTTCGCGCGACGGAATTGTGTTAAGGACCCGACGACGACGACGAGACCTCCGGCGATTGCGAGTCTGGATCCGCGACGAGATGTGCATCGGCAAATTGCGGATCGCTAAATTTTCTCGGTGTCGTCACGCCCGCGTCGCTGAAAAAGATCACAAAAGACGCGCTTGCTCGCGGGGGAATCCCGTTGCACAGTCGAGTCTCCTATAGCCGGTAACCCCGCGGTGACGTACCGTTAACCCTGCGCGTCTCTCCTCGTGTGTTCGTGCGATTCGTAATCGTTCGCCTTATAATACGTTTGTCTCAATTAAGAATTCACGCGCGCGTTCACGAAGCAAATTGTCCGGTATCAACGTGTTGTATGAAGAAACAGCTCGCGTTTTTCAGAAACTTCCGTTAAAACGATTCCTGGGGATTGCGCGAGACGCGCGGTTCGTTGTACTTTGTTGTAACGTAATAATTGCACGCTATGATACAGATTATAATATCAGAGATGCAACTTCACACTCTTCGCACGAGTGCGATTCTTCTTGTAATTGCTCATAATCTCGGGTCGGTCCCATTATAAAGGGAAAGGCGCGGTGGATCTGGGACATCTCGCACGTGATATCTTCTCTATGAAATCGCACGTCTGATAAGATTTCATACAACGCTCGAGCAAAACAAATCATGGCACGACTTGTAACAGCAATAATTACGGTGCTAAATAATAATAATAATAATAATTTTAAAAAATGATAGATATCTCCGCATTAATGTTTACAGGCGTATGATTTTGCTGTATTTACTTCATTTTTAACCCAGTTTAATAAACGGAGAAAATCGTAATCGAGTAGACGAAAGTACAGGGGGACGATGACACGATTCCTCGGAAATAATTGTTCACATGATACAAGACGATTATTACGTGCGCAACGTGTGTGTGAAACTTAATGATAAACTCCGACGAGTATAAATCGCCGATCAATTGAACTTTGTTTGCGATCGACAGCCCATATTCCCTTCGTGTCTTTCGCGATAATTGCACTTTTCTCAGTAACGTTTTTCTCGATAAATACAGTCGAGAGACTAGTTTCTGCTTTTCAATCCACGTGACGCGGTTTCGCTTAATTAAATTTAATAAAAAAAAGCAACGCGCTTGTCGACTATGAAAGTGAACGAGATAAACTGTAATCCCACTAGCAACGCCGGCGTGATTTGTGCAATATCGAGATAAGGTGTTTCGTAACAACGCGGCGACATTTAATGAAATCACGTGCGTTTTGCGAAATTGCCGATAATACACCGTCAGATTGATCGTCATTTTCCGTGCCTAAGAAATGTACGAGGAACTAATGTAAGAGGACGCGGCAATATATAGATCGTGTAATAGAGATTGTTGCTGTAGATTCTTAGTTAAGAGAACACGCATTTACAGACTATGTTTCTTTGCTCTGTGCCTTTGGTATTGATGATTTCCCTTTTTCCGCCGCTCTCCCTGGCTCGATCGCTTAACCGTTCGTTTTGTAGAGCAGAGCTCCGGCGAGCAAAAAGTTGTGCGGCACGCGCACTCACCTAAGTGACCGCGGTAGCTGGTACTCTTCCGTCCGGGATCTTCCCCGCGGATCGCCTCTTCTCGCGATTTTCCTTTTGCGAATTTCTCCCGCGCGTTCTACTAGACCAGTCTGAACGACGTCGCTGCGGCGAAAATGATACTCGCTCTCTTTCTAGTTCTCCGCCTCATTTTGCGAGAGACGAACGAGAGCTCTTTTTTTTTTTTTTTTTTTTTTATGAATGTACGTAAAAATCAGCTTGCCGTGCGCTTATTCCCATGACTTCATTAAGCGGCCATTGCCAGGTGTGTCTGATTTCCATCCATTGCAATACGTATTACATACACAAGCGATGTGGATTCCAGACGATAGCACGTCACACAAGCATCTTCCCAGCTACTTTTTCCTTCTGCGAAACAGCCAGATCGGTCAGATCTGGGTCGTAAGTTCAGGACATGCTCGTCGACCCAATCGCCGACTTCTTGGCCCGCAAAGAGGCGGACGTTAACCCTGTCTAACGACTCAAGACGATAAAGAATAACGGCAGGAAATAATAGAAGCTGCGGTTCATTGGGAAAGTATCGTGTATCTTTTTTTTTTTTTTTAATTGTATGTCTACCGATTTTGTTGAGGTAATGTCTTGAGAATAGAAAGTGCGTCTTAAGAACTTAACTAAAGAATATATATATATTGTATATAGTTTTTTATATTGTATATAGTTTTTATATATACATACACACACATAGTTTGTTTAGAGAAAAAACTCCGTTATTTTCAGTTACTGGAATGGAAAACTATGCGTGTCTCGACACCTTTGTTGAAAGAAAATTGTCTCCAAGTTGGCCACCAGGGTCTGTCATTAAAAAAAATAATGTGACAGAAGTGGGACGTCTTTATACGTATGTGATGTGACATAAAATTCGCGCGCAGTCATTGTAAATGCGCGACCGTGCACTAAGAGGGTTAACTGTCTTCTAGATTCTTCGTCAGTCTTCCAAGCGCGACAATCGACTCCCTATCTGTTTTATAGTAAACCTGGAATACATGTATATATCGCAGGAAAAACCGTAAGCCCGTTTATTTTGCGCTATCGAGCAATCATTTTGAACGAAGCGTTGTGTTTCAGAAATCCGAGGATAACAAATGACTTTACTATAATATAACGGTAACAATAATACTTTTTACCGTTAAATATAAACTTATCGGACTGTGAAGATATTTGATTTAACATGTGTACATGCGAATTCCTGAATTTAATCTTTTTAGTATAAACATTTTAACGCAGAAAAGAGAATTCGCGTACGTTGCCGTACGAGAAAAGTAATAAGAGACTTTGTTTGTTCGACAAAATACTTCAGCTGTTACGTAAAAGCAAAATAATATCGACCTATTATCTCATAACAAAGTAGCAAATACATGCTCAACGAATTGTATTACCAGTGCGCATTAACGCAATCGGCGTATTTTCGCAATTTCGTTGACACAGTTCCAGTTTTCTCAAGTTTTTTAAATAATTAATAATATAGACGATGTTCAGGTGTTGACAAATGCTAGTATTTAGCAATTATCCGCGTTAACGTTTCCAGTGTCATCAAAGTTGCGCCTAGAAAAAAAAACAAGAAAATTACTTGTGTCTTTTTTATTTGTCCAGATCAGATCAATATTAATGTTTTCTCCTATTTATTATATCTGACAGTTTACTTCCACTTGTGAATCTATTCTATTGAGATCGGTAACACCGGTTGCGAATAATCAGTGAAGCCTAAAACCGGACCATCCATGAAGATTTATCAGGTGTGAAATATCGCCGTGGCGTTTTCTAGAAAACTGTTATTCTAGGTTCGATATCCTAATAACAATAGAGGTCGCGCGAATGAACCGGCACAGACGTTACAATTCTCATGAAACGCATTTAACTCCATGACTTTCGCGATAAATCTTAAAAATGTAACCATCAGAGAATTTATATTTAAAGCACGATTTACGATGCTATGTAAATATAAAATTAATTTGTCAATCTCAAATAACACGATATAAAATTCAATTTACTTTATAGCTTATCTAACGTTGTGCGTTACATTATCTCTCATTGTGTAATAATAATATTTCAGCGGATCCCGTTACGGGACGAGTGTTCTCATCCGTAGACGAAAGTGCGGACGAACAGAACGACGCGGAAATTTTTCGCGCGGTCGTCGAATCGATGCGACAGTGGACGCTTCACAAGAAGCTTCATCATAGAGGGAAAAGAGAAGTGTCCAAAGTTTGCTACGAGGACGTAGGCTGTTTCGAGGACACCGGACCTTTTAGTTACCTGGAGATGCTACCATCACCGCCGAAAGATGTCGGAACTAGGTACAAAAAAAAAAAAAAGACACGAAGACACACGATATGCAATTTTTTTTTCTACATCTGTAACAAATTTTTTCACATGTAAAATGTTGTCGAACATATTGTACATATATCATTCGGTGTTACTGTTTCAAATCGCTTAATGAATCGTTTAACGAATCGTTTAATTGTCTCTTTAGATTTTTCGTATACGGGAGTAGAAGGGCAAGATCAATTCCTATGGAGGTACCTGCCGACGATATAACTGACAACGCACACCGTGCCATAGATCCGAATTTGCCGACGA
The DNA here is from genome assembly GCA_014839585.1 of Pseudomyrmex concolor. Classification (NCBI taxonomy): domain Eukaryota; kingdom Metazoa; phylum Arthropoda; class Insecta; order Hymenoptera; family Formicidae; genus Pseudomyrmex; species Pseudomyrmex concolor. The sequence goes on along the minus strand of QVOB01002695.1, from coordinate 5,904 downwards.
AAGTCATAGTGCACGGGTTTGGGAGCAATTGTAATCATTTATGGGTGTACGACATGAAGTCCGCGTTAATGAGCATTCACGACTGTAATATAGGTAATTTAATATTCTCTTATATGTATAATTGAACATTTTTATATTTGTATAAATCACTCGTGCTTTACGTTACGAAAACATTTTTAAACATTGCAATCATTTTTTAGTTTGCGTTGATTGGGGTCCGGGAAGCGCTGTTCCTAATTACGTGCGAGCTGCAGCTAATACGCGACTAGTGGGTCGGCAATTAGCGAAATTAATTCGCAGCTTGAACGTGCCACTGGAAAAGATACACTTGATAGGATTCAGCTTGGGCGCTCATGTAGCCGGATTTGCCGGAGCTGAGCTCGGAAATGTGTCTAGAATTACTGGTAGGTTCGATTTCACACAAGTCTCTCTTTTTCGTAATATTTTTTTTATCATTTTAAATTATATGCATCATTTTTAGCAATGTAACGTGTTTTGCATCTTATTGAAGCCGAACAATTATCCTAAATTCGACTGACCGTTGTATGATTATTAAATTCAAGCTTGTGTAGGTTTTGAATTCTCGAAAGAATAAATTTAATTGCTCATTCCAACGCTAATAAACATGGCACACTTGTCATGGCGCACTGTCATGGCGCGTGACAGTTATTTCCTGTTGCGGTATTTTTATTCAAGTTCATTGTACTTGCAATGACTTGAAACATTAAGATAGAGACATTTCTGCGAAATTCTTTATGCGACAGCAAAGTCTAATCGGGTATAACTCGGCCGTATAATCGATTATTCGAGAAGTAACTGTAACAAGGTCCCGCTGTTAGCAGCCGCGTTTCGATGCATTTAAATGCTCGGTGCATTCCACCTCTTACCTCGACACGCGCCGATGCCTTCCGATCGAATGCCTTTACCATCGACCACGGCGAATTGCATCTACTTTGTGCGTTTTTACTGTGTGAACTCACGTAACGTCGAACGTCGTTTCGTTTAGATTTCGACAAGAGATAGATAGTACCCGAGTGTTTCTCAAACTTAGAATTTTTAGGGCATGATATCCTTCCGCCGGCGAGTTTCTTGCTTCCTAAATGCTATTTGAAGGATTAAGCAACAATTATTCTCGCGGTTTCTAATTTCACATGCTCGCAGTGAAAGCAATAAAGTCATTACCTTCCGGTGAAATGTATTTTTTTTTTATCTGCGATTGCACGATCTTTTCGCGATCTTCCTCAAACTGCAAATTTTATTTGAATTTCAATAGGGAAAGAAAAAAAACGAAAAAATATTCAAATTGCGAAATTATTATTACTCAGAAACCGTTCACGCGTATAGCTTGCTCAAACGCAATGTAATATCGAGAAACGATTATTTTTTCGCAATTTCGAACCCTACGCACTGTGTATAATAAAATAACTGGTTGCAAAGTAAAACATATGTTAGTATCTAATATGCAATAAACCCCGTGTATATGTAAGTGCACGACCGGTTGATATTCTTAATATGTATTTACACTGTGTAATTTGAAAACTCACTGTCCTTGCATATAAAGTTTTGTATTTCTAACTGTTTAAAATTCTGAGATTTGAAGTTCTGAGACAAATAAATTCTTCAAGCCGTGACAAGCGGCGCAATATATATCTCGTTATTTATTCGCATTTTAAAAAAATCTGAATTATGTCAAGGATGTTCCGCTTTGTTGTTTTACCTTTAAACAAGCACCAGCGGCCGTATGGAGCTGCGTCGTAGTCCAAAGGTTAAAACAAGATTTCTCTTTCCGGAGAAATTTCAAGATGAAGCTCATGAAACAACACGCAGTGTTGTTTTTTTAATCGCTGCGAATTGTTTTGTAAATAGGATTAGATCCTGCAGGACCGCTTTTCGAGTCGCAGGATCCGAGAGCTCGTCTAGACGCGACGGATGCGAATTTCGTCGACGTTATTCACAGCAACGGCGAGCAATTGATACTGGGCGGACTTGGTTCCTGGCAACCGATGGGCCACGTGGACTATTATCCAAACGGCGGTAAAATGCAAAGTGGTTGCTCCAATCTTTTCTTGGGCGCTGTTTCCGACATCATCTGGTGTAAGCGTTTCTTTGCGAATCTCTCAATTACTGAATCTATTCTATTGATTTAAATCTAACGCTATTGCTCTAATAGCGAGCGCAGTTGAGGGCAAGTCGTTGTGTAATCATCGGCGGGCGTACAAGTTCTTCACCGATTCCGTCAGTCCGAAATGTCGATTTCCGGCGTTTCCCTGTGAGCACGGTTACGAGGGTCTGCTGAGAGGCGAGTGTTTTCCCTGCGGTAAGAACAACGTGGATCAACCTTGTGGCGACATGGGGTATTACAGCAACGAGTCGCCCGCCAGAGGCCAACTCTATCTGATGACGAGAGAAGAAGAGCCGTTCTGCGCTCACCAATATCAGATCAAGGTGTACAACAGCCGTAACGAGAGGTCCGCTAGAAGTTACGGCAAGCTTCAGGTGAGAGCAAGATGAGACATACAAGCGTGTCTTGTTCGAAGATTCTGTTCGTGTGATTAAAATATATTTTGTGTAGGTCACCCTCGTGGGGAAGAGCTCTTTTAACGACACGTTCGCGATGACGCGGAAGGACGAAGAGCTTCTGGTCGGAGTTATTCTTCAAAAAATAGTCGTGCCGCATCCCGCGGTCGCCAATCTCGACGCGATCGAGGTAAGCGCGTTCTTCTTTCCGTTCGTTATTGCCTATGTATTAACTTATCTAATTGCGTTTCGACAATGTTGTTTCTCCGTCAGATTAAATACACAGCTTACTCCGGCTGGATATCGTCCGGTTTGGTATCCTGGACCATCGATAAGGTGGCCATCATCGACAGTTTCGGCAAGACGCTGTCGGTCTGCAAGAAAGGCTTAATCTTGGAATCCGGACGGCCGGTTTATCTACCTCTTTATCCGGGCGAATGTAACATTCCCGTGGATAACGAAAACTCCACCGCGATGCCGATGATCGAACGTATGACGGTCGAGGACGAGAAGCAACAGACAGGCAGCATAGGACCCTTCACGAAGGAGCAGAACTACGAGACGAAGGATTCCGGATATTCCGTGGAAGTTCTTCCAACCGACAGAAATTCGCAGAAAAATCTCGGCCCGTACACGAGGGAACAAAATCTCCGCGTCGGCGAAAGCGAGTCGGCGAAGATTTTCGATAACGCGGAGAACGTTCGCAACGTCGCGAATCCGTGGATCGTCCTGGATATATCGACCGACGGCGATTCGAACTCGCTGGAGAACATCGAGTTGGAGAACGGACGAAGCTTCTCCGGTGTCAGTAATCTGATCTATCGCGCCTCAACGGCGAAGGAGCGCGTTGTTGAGACTACTATCGCCACTACGGAGTTCTTGCCGGAAATCAGAGAGCCGGTGCTGCGTCCAAACAAGAAGGAGACCGGCCGATCGCTAAAGCTGCCCGAGATCACGGAGCCGATTCTGCGTCCGAGAGCCACTCGGCAGAACATGCTAAACGAAATGATGCCGCATCAGCAGCAGCATGAGAAGCAGCGCGATGAAATACAGGAAACTTCATCAACTTCGACCAGAGCGTTCACCGTACAGTTCTTGCCGGAGAGACTGGCCGGTATTCTGGCACAGGCCGAGCGATACGCGCGGCAGACTCTGCTGCCGCTGATCTCGCAATACACGCCGAGTTTCGTCATAAATATGCGTCAAGACGAGCCCAAGTATTTTCCTTTCTTAGGTGACTTGATGAGGCCAAAGAACGCTGACACTTCCGCCGAGATTAGCAAGACCGCTACTCGGGACCGAAATAACGACCAAATCTCGCGAAAGTTTGACGTTGATTCGTCCAACAGACGTTACGAAGAATTCGCATCTAGCACGCAAATGGAAAGCGGCGAGAGCGAGTACACCGAGCGAGTGTCGAGAGCGGAAGTACCGCCGATGATAGTCGAGGCTGTGTATCCGGAGAAAACAGCCGCCACCAATTTAAGCAATCTCGAGGCGAGAACGGTGACAGCCGAGATCAGACGCGAGGACAGCAGTTGGCAACCAATCGGCGATCCGGCGATTCCTGTGAAAAACGCCTCAAGAAGAGACTCGAATGTCTCGCGATCGTTAAACTGGACTACTTACGGATCTAACGACCGGATCTCTTCGCGATCCTCGACGAATTTGGAAACCGCCGCGGGCAAGAGCGACGATTGGATACCGATCATTGCTAAGAGCGTCTCGACGACCGCTCGAAGCGGAACGTCTGGTGAAGAAACAGCAGCGATAGTGACCGCGGTGAAAAAAAGCGACGATACGCGGAAATCTGTCGAAGTCAAAGAGGAAACCACGAGCACATACGAGAGGAAATTTATACCTCTGGTTGATTTGGAAGCAACCAGCGTGCCGTCAGACACGTCTGATCACGTTACAGAGCCTACAACGGCTACCTCGCACATCCAGAAAATTCCAAGATTCAAAGAGACGTCAGCGAAAAACGCTAGAACGATGATGTTCCCGTACGCTTACGAGCGACATAACGATCCCCGAACGAGATACATACCGCTAATCCCGGAAGAGGACATGGGCAAGTCTTATTCGTTGATGGAAAGGGATCGCTGATATTAGGGATACGTTGTAGACTGATTAAAAAATAAGATTTGAGTAGCTGTTACGCGTGTACTTTATCGGAATCGATTCCGAATCTTCCAAATCTTTGCTTCGTTCTTACAGCGGAACAACAATCAAAGAGCGAAATTCATATTTTTGTCAAAACTTCATATTTTCATCATTACTTGAACATTGCATGATGGCTACTCTGAAAGATTGTGTGACGTCGAAACGATATTCGACGTAAATAAGTATAACACGTTTTTTCTTTTGTTGAATCTCTTAACGTGAATTATATGACAAACGAGAAAAGAAAGACTCGTTATCGTTATCTCTTGTAGAGAGAAAAGTGTAAAAGCAGCGGGAAACTTATATAGAAGTTGCTGAAAAATAGATAACTTAATCGTAAATATTCCCAGCGAGCAAGTGCTATCTGTAAACAATTAATTACATTTATGCATTAAGTAATTACTTATGTATTAGTAGTTAACCCTTCATAGGATAAACTTTAAAAATGACTTACGAGCCGGAATCTGTAAGGCCCACGCGATTTTGAAGATTGAATATCGCCGCGAAAAATCAATATTTTTTCAATTTCTTTGGTTTTTGAATAAAGTTTTTTTTCAGAGCCTTCAAATGTCGCGCTAATAGCGAAACTAATAGAGACACCGATTTAAAACTTTCGGGTTTGGAAGACCTACGTCTGTCCCCTTGAAGGGTTAATTATTTCGTAAGTTATTTTCTTCGAAGTCAGTTATTTTTTTAAGAGTAATTTTTTTTAAATTACAGAGAAACAAATTTAGAGTTAAATTACAGAAACGTTTATTTCAAAATGAAAAGTATCGTCGCTCGCGGTTTGCGAGCGACTACCTATATAGTTGTTTTGTGATATAAAACAATGTGATTTACTATATCGATTTATATATTCACTAAATTTTTATTTTCAAAATTAAATGCACCTCTTATCGTCACAGCGATAAGACCGGACGAGATTTGACGTTTAACTTTTTACGAAGTTCGCATTTTTGGATGATCGCCGTCGTCTTGTCGAATCATCGAATTAATGCCCTTTTTCTCACACGCAAGACCATAAGTAAACGCTGTAAAAAAAAAAAAAAAAAAAACCTGGAAGAAAATCCGCGACTCGACTTTGTTTTCGATCGTTAGATTTAAGTGGCTTTAGAAAAAAAGCTTTAATAACTCTTGTTTTTTGGTAAAAATCGGGAGCCCTTAACTTTATTACCTTTTTTTGTATATATAGGAATTTTTTACATAGCTATATATATATATATA